>JASSUY010028385.1:10514-33780 GCA_032466535.1 Forpus xanthops | reverse complement strand
GCCCCATCCCTGGCAGTGTTCAAGGCCAGGTTGGATGGGGCTTGGAGCAACCTGCTCTAGTGGAAGGTGTCCTTGCCTGTAGCAGGGGGTTGGAACTGAATGAGCTTTAAGGTCCCTTCCAACCCAAACCAGTCTGGGTTTCTATGATTCTGAATTTTCCACATTGCAGTTTCCTAAAATGGCTCAGTTGCCAAGAAAATAAAGAAAACTGGGTTGTGCCTGAGTGAATAAAACTGTTCAGTAATTTATGTGCAGTTTGGGCTCTTACTGGGTTAAAGGTTTCCATAAAGAATTTAGCAATTGATACAGCTGGTATTAAATAAAGACCATGTTTGTGGAAAGCTTTGTTCCTTATAATTGAATAAAACCACTGAGAAATGTCACTGCTCATCCCGATTTGTCATGAAGATGCCTTTAGGGATTTGGACAAATAGCAGAAATATCTCCTAAAGGTTGAAGTCATGCATGTGCCTATGAGAAAGTGTCTCTCTGAAGGCAGTTTTAATTGAAGTGTGTAGTAACTTGTTAATTTTAAACTTTTCTAAAGAGTTACTCTTAATAAGAGTATGTGGCAGAAATAATATTTTGATATCTGCTAGGAAGAGTTGACATTTCAAGCCCACAGGAGACAGTCTTTTACAATTAAGAGCTAAAATAACAGCATGCATAACCTTTCAGGTAACAAGCTAATTTAACACTGCTTCATCTTAGGAATACTCTTTTAGGGAGAACCAGTCTTTCATAACTTTTGTCTTTATATGTGCAGCTCCACTGTTAAGCCAGGCATGATACTCAGTGTATAAGTTCATGTATCAGTTTTAGCCAGCACTGCAGCAGGAGCACATAGAACTAACATTTTCAGTCTCAAAATACTAAACTGGTAACAGACTGAAAAGTTCTTTTAGTGCAGGGGTGGAAGAATTTTCCTTCCTGGAAGCATATTTGAGATCTGTGCCCCTCATGGCAAATCTCTGCTGTACGAAACAAGTACTTTTAGCAGATTTTTTTCAAAGGTCCGTGGTACTGCCCTGTATTTAAAATGTGCAAAGAGGCAGTTGTCAACTTAAGAAGAAGCTTAAAAAGTAGCTGGAAAATCTGTGCTTTAGATGTGGAGATGATAATCGTGATTGATTGTTTGATTATGGGCATCCAGGAGTAAATATCAATGCAGTAGGCTATGCAGCAGCTTAGAAGATAGAATACCTAATCTATTTGTGTTTTGGACACCAATTTGCGTGTGCCTTTGGGACAAATGTCAAACTGTGGTTCCTGAACATGCCCATTACTCTGAGTTGAACTTCACTTTGTACCGAATAAAGCACTCCTTTTCCAATTCACAAGTTGATATTCACTGAGCATAGGCCAAATATTGCATTTTAAAAGTAACTTTCTGCAGGCAGCCTTCCATTGCTTGAACACTCTTACAGGGTTTTTTGAGGACTGGTTATTGCATTTGTTCAATTTGTGTGCTGTGCTTTATTTGATGCCTGTAAGCTATCTCACTATCTGCTATTTCAGCTTCTTCTACAGACACAAACATTATTGGAAAATAATTTAGTGAAACTAGATTCTTCTCCCCTACTTGTATGTATTTTGAATGATGACTGGTTTCTGGCAGTGGAATAACAGCCACCATGCTCTCTGCTCTGTAGTGTACCAGAGAACCTGGTTCATCATAACTGCTCTAACTGCAAGTTGACATCAGAAGCTGGTGGCTTGTGGAAAGCCCTAGATTTTGTGTATTATATGCTTTTTTTCTTTATTTACTTGGGTAAAAATAATAATAATTTTAATGCATCTTTTATAAAATATTGATACAATTATATTGTGAGAAATTAAGTAGCTCTGATCACAAGTGTTTCCTAAGGAAACAATGCTACAATTTCACAAGCTGATGGCTATATTTAGGTAAAGAAAGGGAAACCGTGTTCAACTCACTTTGATAAAACATGGTTAACTGGACTTTTAAATGCTAGCAGTAAGAATAGATCTTACTGATTTTAGCAGTTTCACCAAGTGAGCATGGGGTACAGTATTAACAGTTGTCCTGAAGATAACAGTAGACTTTAAATTAAGAGATTTGAAATCCTAATTCCCTATATTCCAATGAAATGGGCTGTTTTCATTAGGACTGCTTTTGTCGGTAAGGATTTACAATCATGCCTGAGACATCTGTGGCTAAAAAAGCGGCCTCAGGTAGGAACATTGTTTTTCAGCTCACAAATTTAGTCTGCAATTTCATTTGATGTTGAACATTCATAGATTCTGAAAAAGTCATATATGAACTGGCAGGAAAACAAGTGTCTGCCTGGCTCTAGAGTACAGAGGAGGCATTCTCCTCCAGGTATTCCCCTGGGAGACCTGTTGTGCAAATCTATTAATAACTTAAATGATATATGGATGCAGTCTTAGGAATTACCATTTAATGCAGACTAACACTAGGGTGAAAAAGGATGATTTTTTTTTTTGCATGAAAGAACATGTCAGTATGTATTAAAAGATCCATTATGTTTCTTCAGAGCACTGAGACAACTGAATATTCATCATTTCTGCTTTAGAGACAAAGTCTCAGCAAAACGAGGACCACTGGAATAGCATAATATCAATTGCACAAATTCTTTGCACTTTAACAGACTTTTAAAAAATATAATATTCAATAAAGGAAATAATTCTGTGATGGTGTTGGACAACCTGAATGTACCTTATGCTAATAATCATGCATTTGTGAGAGCTACGTTTTCAAGTAATTCTCACAAAGTTGGTAGATGGCTTCAGTTGCCTCTTCCAAGCTCATAATTGCACACTTCACATGCAAATGGTACCCTATATCTAAAGTAACTGGAAAAGGTATGCATTAAATGAGAAAAGTGGGAGGATTATTTGGAATGATCAATTAAATTTTCAGCTTACATCCTACTTACTGGGAACAACACTTGCCCTGTGTTTTTCACCTGCAGGTGTCCTCTTCTCTGTAAAGCACATTTAGATATTTAATGCAAGAGATACTTAAAGCTGCAGGCAGCATAAGTCAGAACTTCAAACCTGGATTTCAAAGGTTGCTTTAAATGCCTAAGGTTTCTAGTACTCAGGCTTATATGACTTTAATATGGATTTCCCAGTGGTTGAGGACTCTCATAGTTACTTGTCACAAAATGGCTCTATTTTATCTTACTGCAAATTTTTTTCCCCCAAACCTGGTGCTAGCTTTGCTCATGCACTTGGCAGAAGGAAGGCTGTCTTGAGGCGAATGAGATACCTGTGGTGCATGGCAATCCCACTTGTTCCCAGAGGCTTGAATGGCCCTTGTATACAGCACATAGTGTAGACTATAGCCTTTTAGCCCAAGCAGTCTTCCCTCATACCATCCCCAGGCCTCTGCCCCTTGGGCTCCTTCCACAGTGTTTGCCTCCATGCTGACTTGGGCTCCTTCCACAGTTGGATCTTGCTGTGCTGACAGAACCCACGTCAGCATTCACTGCCAGGATTTTTGTCTCACAAGTGGTGAACATAGTGCTGCTGTCACCTCAACTTCTTCCCTTGCGTGCTGGGTTCAGCAGCTCTTGTGTGGAGGCTGCACTGGTCAGCCTGCCCAGTTGCAGTGTGGACTGGACTTCACTCCTCATATTGGCTTTGCCCATTGACCAGTCAGATTATAGGTCAGATGTGCTGGGTTTCTTGATGGGCTGCTAGAGAGCTTCCTTTGACTTAGGAAGCTACAGCCTCCGGTGTATGCTGCAGGTTTCTGGGGCTCTTCACACAGATTCACAATTTTGCTTTTTTTTGACATAACTTTGTTTTCACTGTTGTTTGGTTTTTTTTTGCTAGCCTGAAGTGTGGAAGCTGCTTATTTGTTTCTAGTATGTTTTCGAGTGCCTATTGATGCTGAAGTGACCTGTTAAATCCTTCATCACCTATACAAACCATTTGTTCAGGATCTTCTTTGAGGCTGTTACTATAATCTCACTGTAGTGTTAGATGGTTGTACTTGCTTACCTTGTCTTTGACACACTACTTCATTAAAAGAAATGGTCCTAAACCTGCCTCTGAAATCTGGGATTACCCTGTGGATCACAGGAAAAGAGTACAGTCTCCAGTGCCTGTGTGTCACTTGAGTCAAAGCTGTCAGCCAGTGTGTTTTCAAATCTGAGGCTTGAGAAAACAAACAGGCTCTCTAAAGATATTTGACCTGTTCTTTCCAATGTGCTACTTATCATTTAATACCCATTTTGAGTGTGATTAACAGTGATGAATGTTTTCTGTGCGGCTGAGGCACAAGTACACTTCTCTATGCTTTGAACTTCCCAGAAGGGGAATTTGGAAGCAGAAAAGGGCGAAGTTGTCAAGGGACAATTCCCAGTAGTATTGATCGGTTTTAACACCAACCCTTTCAGAGTATCTTTACTTTCCTCATAAAGAAACATTGTACATTTGGTGTGAAGAATCTAAAAGCTTTTTTTCCTGTGTTTTTTATAGGCTATAAACTCCTGCTGATTCCCTGGTGAAATTTCTCAACAGTATCTGCATTATCACGTTTTCCTTTGTGGACTAATAAAACCAGACAAGGCTTTTATATCTGTGCACTTGAATGTTCGCTTCTTCTAAATTGTGCAGATCAGTAACTTACTGAATGATGAAAGTTTTCTGTATTCTTTTCCAGGCTTGTTCCCCACTCCCCCATTTTTATGTCTTTTAATAGCCTCTATTTAATTTCCTCTTGTTTCATTAGTTGGAGTGATTTTATTTTTCAGCAAATATTTAACTCAACAGGAAATATGACTGAGGGTTCCATAAATATCAGCTCAACTCACTCATTATCTTTGGTCTATAAAGCAAAATTAAAAAACAAAGGTTGAACCAGTCATAAACATAAAATTAAGCCATGTAGTCTTGGAGAAGAATGAGGTGCTGGGGGTGATGCTGTTGTCTCTCCCAGCTTTGGAGATATTGGAGCCCTGAGTTCAAATCCTGTGTTTGCCTTTAACTGGGTAACTCTACATCTCCCATAGGATTGTTGTGACAACCGCACTACAGAATGTTTGACTTTGTTTTTCTCATTGCTTCTCTGATAATGTTACTGGGAGGACATAAGCAGTTGCCTCTTCCTCACATGTTGTGTGGCTGTTGCTGAGGATAGCACAAAGTGTTAAGGGATGCCCAAAATCAAAGCAAAACTCTTTTGGAGGTAGTTGTACAAAATGTTTCATTCTTCATAAAGCAAAAAATGCCTAAGTTCAGTGCTATCCAGAACCAAAGTATTCTTTAATGGGAAATGAGGAGGAGTGAAGGGGTATGCTTTTGAATAAAGTTAATTCACTATTATGCACCATTAGAACCACCATCCCGTGTACATTACTGCACTCCACCAACTTTCAGGACTATGTTGGTGATCTGGTTTTGATGCCCAATTTTGTCTGGGAAAGCTTGGTATTAGACTGGAACCTTAGAGCTGGAGTCCCTCCTTCTGAATGGGTAGCCCTAGGCACCAAACCCAGATATTTCCAGAGTCTGGGAAAATGCAGATAGCTGCATCTGAGTGCTGTAGCAATGAAAAGTCCTGGTTTACCAGAAGGGTGCATCTGGGGACTTGTTACACCTGAGAATCTAGTTGCGAGACAACCTTTGCCAAGAAAGTTCTTTCACATGCTGCTGGTTTGTTAGTCTCCGTGGTATTAGAAGCATCTCAGTCACAGGTGAATCTTTTAGATGTAAAGTCAACTAGCCTGATCATAAAAACAGGTTTACCAGGGAGGTGTCTAGTACTTCTTGTTGCAGGTAAAAGGTGAACTGTAACAAGTAGAACA
Source organism: Forpus xanthops (assembly GCA_032466535.1). Lineage (NCBI taxonomy): Eukaryota > Metazoa > Chordata > Aves > Psittaciformes > Psittacidae > Forpus > Forpus xanthops. Next base: position 27,979 of record JASSUY010028385.1, on the reverse strand, counting down.
TTTCTTAGAGTATTCTGGCATTTTTGCTTCTAAGTGCAAAAGCATGCAAAAATAAAATTAACAACAGAACTCATCAGAACCACTACAAATGTGGTGAGCCTAATGATTTGGGGAGCTATTGTGTTCATCTTGTCCAACATTGAGGAATTAAGAGAAGCTGGAGACAGCAATGAAGTGAAAAAAAAAACCCCAGTAATTTTTTATTCCTTGCTAGATAAGACTTAGTTGCGTTCAGCTAAAGTAGAACCATCTGTCATATGCTAAGCATTCAAAACATGTGGTTATAATTTTGAGTATTAAGTGGAAAATGACCAAGGATAAATGACGAGATCACCTTTCTCACCTAAAACCAATGCTTATAAACTTTCCACTTCCAATAAAAAAAAACTCAAACCCCAAAATATTCCCTTTAGTGTAAGTTTTACTCCCTGTTAAACAATTATGAGGACTAAAAACCTGACAGGAGCTTTCCCATCTTTCCTGTTCTTGCTGCTTTTGTGTGGGAGTAATGGTGGGCTGGCGCCTGATGCCCAAACTAAATTAGAGCTGGTTTTGGGAAGTCCCTATTTCTGTGTTCTCTTTACTGTCCTTTTGTCAACTGTTATTTGAACTGGGAAAAGTTTCTTATGATCTCTGTGTGGTTTTGTGCCTTTCTATATAAATACATCAAAACTGTGTACCCACCTTACATCTGCTAATAGTGCAAAGCTCCCATGAAGTGTGAAGTTTAATAATTTGCAAAGAGTATACTCCATTGTAGCCATATGGGTTATTTGGTGTACTCCTGCAAAAGAACTTCTGCCCTTCTGCCTTTTCTGATGTGAAACAAAATAATGCACAGTCTAGTTGCTCCTCTGTACTTCCTCAAAAGCCCACTCACAAAAGGAGAAAGAAGGTAGATCTCTGGTAGGATTTTTTGTCAGCTGTAAAGAAATTGCATCAGAAAGAAATATGGCCTTATGAAATCCAGGGGTATGAGGAGCAGAAGTTTCAATGTGAGTTTGTACAAACTTGTAGCATAACCTTGATTTGCCTTCTTTGATTTATTTAGTTGCACAGCCTCTACTGCCAGCCTGAGACCAAAATGAGCATAAGGAACCCATAATTCTAGAGCTTCATTCTAAGTGGTAAGTGAGATTTGGGTGTGTTATTGCAAGAGCTATTGCAGAAGATGTGAGACTGTAATGTGAGAAAAGAAAAGCTCGCAGATGTAGAAGCTATAGAAGGAGTTGGGAAGGAAACATGGCCAACTGTTGATGACAATTTTTTGGAACCATTCAATAATTAGGTTTATGGAGACAGAAAACTTATGCTAAAGTCAGTTCCAGAATAGTGGCCTTTGGTATGAATCAATCTATAGAGTAAGAGTAGTCCATGCAAAACAAGATGCAATCTGTCCTAAATGTGCATTTAAACACCTTGCTAAAGGGACTTGTTTGTCTGCAACAGGAAACCTTGTTGCATTGTTTTCTGCACTGAGACTATGTCTCCTCCCCTGTCTTTGTTACTTGACCAAGCTGATAGGTTTCTGCAGCTTTCTTCCTCAGAGCTGATCTGGGAGGTGGTCTTCAGTGGCTTATATCCACAGGCAGTAGCTGATGCAACCCCTCAGTCTGTTGTAGCTTTGGATGCTTTTAGTTGCAGCTGGGCATACAGGAGATCATTTGCCATAGCTTAAGAGGCATGCAATTGATACATTCAGGTGACAGAGCCACAGATGTCTTTTACGTAGAAAACAATCAATTTTTTTGTCTTTATTCCTTGTCTGCCACCGTTCACTGTGGAGCAGTGTCATCTGGACACACCAAAATCTCAGAAATGCTTGACCTTTATAAGTGATTCCCTAAGTGGCACAGAATATTTTTTTTAACTGGCCTGCTATATGATGTGCTTAAGTATTTTCTGACTTTAGTACCTATACTGTATCTAAACCACTGCCATTTGCTTATGCCAAGGCCATTGAGAAGTTACAGGCTGTGGGTGCATGGCGCTTTCAATCAAAATGCTGAAGAAAATACAATCCCAAGCATTTAAGGAAACTCTTAACCCAAAGTATAATACCACTGAGAGGAAATACCATTTAAGGAGATAAATAGTTTCTGAGGACAACTCAACACTATTGCTTTCCCTAGCACTTGAAATCTTAGTTGAGAGCATTGTTTGCTTATTAATGCATGTGCTTCCTCACCTGACTTAACTACACTAGATAGTTTTTTGAGGTAAAGCTATTGTTTGTGATTCCTCTGCATGAATGATGGTCTGTTGCTCCCTACTAATCAGGTAGTCACCCTTAGTAAGTAGTACTTGTGCATGTGTAAATTCAGTGAAACCAAACTTGTAATACAGACCCCTATAATATCTAGGGGTATGCAGAAAGTTGCTTTTTCAAAGGTGGAGTAGGAGCAAACTTTGCTTTGTGAGAGAATTCAAAGGAGGTGGAGTGGTGGTGGTGGTGTATGGCCTTGTATTCTTCTGGTCCTTGAAAGGGAACATGCTTTAAATCTATTATAAAGTCAGGATTATGCAAATTTGAAAACTAATTTTTGTTGCCTATAACTGGAATCTATGCCAAAGCATGTCTTGTTTAAGGCATCTTGCTCTCTGGGGAGATGGACCTATTGAGTATTTGACTCTTGGCCAAATGATTTCTTACTTTATATTCACAGCTTTTGAGAAAGCCTGTGGATGATTATTCTATGCAAAGTACAAACCAGCCTTAACACTCATTATCTACAGTATATCTGAAAATGAAGTTGAACAGAAAATGATGAAAAAACAGAAGTTCTAACAGAAGTTGGCCTTATGGCCGGCTATGTTTGCTTTTTGACACTTAAGTCTTTTCCTGGCATGATAGAAAATTTTGGAATTTATTTAATGAGCTTGAGCATCTCATTTTGGTAAAATAAGCAAGTAAAGTCTAAACATATGTTGTTATGTTCACCAAGCACTTGAAATATAACAGTAATTACTGATGTCTCTTATAATTCAGGAGAGATGCCAGGTTGTTGTAATGACTTACGATAAGATGTTACAATAATCAAAACTAATAACCAATTTTCCATGCTTTTTCAGGTTTCTCCACTGCTTCTGGAAACATAAACAATGTTGTTGTTCCTGAAAACTGGAGGCCTATGGAGGATAATAATGGTCAGTGTTGGCAGCTCACTGGAAGAATGCTTCAGTTTCCGTTGGACAGAATGGAAAGTTGCGGTAGTACAGAATTACTATGGAGAAGAAGGTGGGTCCTTGAAGTTTACACTGAATGAATTGCATGTGTAAGCAAAGACAGATACATCAACTGTTAGTCATTTACACTGCATTCCCATTGTTTCTTTTCAAGAAAGCCTACCTTTTGTTATGCACACTTGAACTCAAGAACCAGGATCCACAGGAATGTATACTCACAAAGGGCAGCTTCTCCCAGCCAGAGTAACAGGACCATGAACAGGTCTGTAATGCAGCCTAAAGCCTTAGGAAAGCTTTGACAATACTAAAATAAAGATCAGCTGAGAAAAGATTTTGGATTTCAGTCTTGAAACTGTAGACCTTGCTCTTTCTTGATAGCATATTTAGCATAGAGTCATGTGGTACAGCTTGTAGTTTACTAGGGATTCAGCCTGGAATTTGCTAGCTACATGTATAGAAACTGTCTGCTGCTATCATGTTGTTCCTCATCAAAGGGAAAATGAGTGTCCTCAGTAGCCATGAAAACAGCTACATACATCAGACTAATGTTCTGTGTCATTTATTGTTATGTCTGTGAAACATTGACATCTCTATAACAACCAACCATCAGAAATGTTATTCAACTCATTGTAGTGGAGGCATGCATGACAAGCTGCACCATGTCTGTGGAGGATGCTTCTGGTCTTTGTTTACATAGTCTGGATTATTTTTCCCTCTTGATTTAGCACACGATTGCTTGGTGGCTGCCTAGCCACTTTTAATTCTATCAGCCAAACTCTTTCAGCCTACCTGTGTACTGCACAGAACATGGATAGATGAAATGGCAGCAGCTGTTATTAGTTTTGGCTGCCTTCCTTAGCTTGAATTTATTGTGCTGCCCTACAACATATAATTCAGTACAATGCTTCTTTAATCTGTTTCTCTACATGCAATTTTATGCTGTACAGCACAGTGTTCAAACCAGGGACTTGTCTCTGTGTCATGGGTTTTTTTCTGCAGTTCTTAAAAATCTTCACACTTTTAACCCAAAATATTCTTTCTAGGGATTTTTTTTTTGAAGCTTAGTCAGGGTTGCAGATGCCAGTGTATTGGGAGCAGATCATCAAAAGCTAGGTGTAAATCATTATGATGCCTCTTGGTGCAGCAATGTCACTCAGTACCAGCTGAAGGCATTAGGCTGTGTTCTCTGAAATGCTTATTCCAGAGTGGGCTTTACTTTGTGAAAAATAATGATTAGCCATCTGTGAAGAAGGGATGATGTCATGATAAAAATGCAGAACTGGCTCCCAAGCTGCCTCTAGCTCAAAATTGGGTGTCCTCCTCCAAATAAAAACCAGTGGGAATCTTTCAGTGCTTAAATCCTTTTAGGCCAGTATGAAAACAGAAGGGGTTCTGCTTAAATTTCCTCCTATAGCAGGGGAGACTTGAGAAGATAAATGAACTCATGCTTGCCAAGTGTTTTGAGCTCCCTCAGTGGAAAGCACCAAAACCAAGATACACAATGGAAGGTTACTTTGTAATCATCTAAGAATTTGTTCAAAATATTTCAGAAGAAAAAGGAAGGAATGTGGAAGAGGTTAAGAAACACATACATATATCAGAGAGAACCAATGGTAAAAGCTTAAGAAGAACAAGGCAATATAAAGCTATGCAAAAGAAGGCAAAACGAAAGAGGTAGCAAAAAGCTTGCAAAAATATATGTAGGGAAATGAACTGAGCAGGTTATCTCTTATTTGCTGTGCAAACCAGCTTAGCATATTTTTTTATTAGGCTGCCTAGGAGAAATTCTGAGTACAGAAAACCTAGAGATTATGCAAGTAGCCTGCAAGAAAGACTTTTACTCAGTCCCAGCCTCAGGGAGATGGAAAGCACTGAAAATATATTACACTGCAAATGGAATCAGTTTTTACAGCTTTAACAATTGTCATGGGAAAGACACATCTCGTCATTCATTATAGAATCATAGAATCGTAGAACAGTTAGGGTTGGAAAGGACCTTAATATCACCCAGTTCCAGCCCCCCTGCCGTGGGCGGGGACGCCTCACACTAAACCATATCACCCAAGGCTCTGTCCAACCTGGCCTTGAACACCACCAGGGATGGAGCATTCACAACTTCCCTGGGCAACTCATTCCATTGCCCCACAGCTCTAGCCTAGCCATTATCAGCCTAGTCCCTCTTTTATAAACACTTATGTGTAGATAGGTTTCTGTAGCACTTTCTCGTTTTTTTGAGTCCTGCCATTGTGCAGTCTCTTGAAAAGAAATCATTCCTTGTAAAACATTATCAGGCATCTCTTCCACGAGAATTCCTCAGTGGTGAATTCCCCAGCACTGGACTTCTTTAAGATTCGGCTATATGGGGTACTGGGTTATCTAGTCTAGACTGTACATTTACCAAGAAAGATTGGACCAGATGATCCTTGAGGTCCCTTCCAACATGGGATTCAATGATTCTATCTATGATTTAGTTACCTGCTTAAGTAGTAACATATGGAATCAATTCAAGAACACTCGAAGTTTGAATAGATAGGTAAGCATGCTGGAATGTTGGAATTATGCATAAAACCCCAATAAATTATTAACATAGGAAGGTGATGGTACCACATAATCTGAAACTGTTGAAGATATATGTGAAATACTTGAACAATGATATGACTGATTTTAGACTCCAAATATGAATGCAATTTTTGTGACTATCATAGAGAAGAAAAGATGTAATACGAATTTTCTTTGAACTCATTTAACCTGCCCAATCCACACTGTCAGTCAACAAGACCTCTTGGTCAGTCGTGCTGATGAAATGCCAATATTGTTCATAGTCACTGCATAGTCACTATCTTATTTAAATGATTTTACAGCAGGTATTGACAGTTTCTTAAAAGTGAAATGCTAGTAAGCACTAGCAGTTAGGATTCATCAACTCATCAGTGGAAAAGTCTTTCAATTCTTATTCATCTTCCTTGTTCTTAAAGAAATTAAGTGTCACAACTAAGCTGTAAAATAGTTAGACTCAACCTTAAGTCACAATTATTCAGTCTTATTTGTACTTTATATGTATTGGGCAAAAAGATACCAAAACCTGTGCTGCTCACAGGTAGTGTTCATGTCATAGTGATTTGTCTATAAAAGATGGGGTGTATAAGGTAGTTTCAGTAATCTACAGAGCTTTGGCTGGTACATTATGCTAATGACTGACATCATCCTTACGTAAAGTTTGCAGAATTGGTTTTAAGGACTTAAATTATATACTATTTTTCTTTGGGAGGTGCCACATTAAGTGATATAGAGAAGATAAATTGCAGATATTTGAAGTCCAGATAGTCAGAATCCTACCAGGGAATTCCATACTTGACAGCACATGCCAGAAATAATGTCTGAATAGGCGAAGTCTCAAACATGAAGTTCTCAATCATGCCTTCTACTTGGGTGTGCAATTCAGCCTCAGAGCACCAGAAAGAAACCATCACTTCTGAAGCTTGCTTGCAGATCTTTTTCAGACTGAGCTCTAGGGGTCATTCAGTCTCTCCCTACATCAAAGAGTGCCAGTTAGGGCATCTATCTTTTATTGCCTGGCCTAGAATCTAGAAAGTTGCCCAGTTCCTATGCATGCTCATTTTGAACTAATTTCTCCCTCAAAGCACTTTACCATTTTCTTAAGTGGTATTACAGAAAGGATGAATAAGGAATAGAGTATATATCAGGCCTGTTTATGGCTGTTGGAAAATTGATTCAGGTTCTTAGTCTTAAGCTAGAGAGTCAGAAACAGCATCTGGAAGCAAAGACTCAGTATGATATAGGAAGGAATGGAGCACCTGAAATAGATCACAGAGGACAGGAAAAGAAGCAGGTAGTAAAAATACCAGGTGATGCGGTGTCCTGGTTTAATGGAATTGTAAATATTGATTCCTATACCACTCTTTCAACCCCCTTACAGCTCAATGGAAAGTTGTTCTGTGGCCAGGCTGTAGTACTTCATTGAACTCCAGCTTACTGAATACTCATAGTCGGTTCCTGCGCTAGGTTTCCTTTATAGGAAACACCAAGCATCTTCTCAAGATGTTGCTGCAAAAGCAGATGGTGCAGCTGTTGCTGTGAGAGGTAACTTGTGCTTCAAACCGCAAATATCAGTAAGAAATTGTGAGTCATTCAGGTGGTCTTAAGGTGCTATTGAAAGTGGAATGCATCCTCAGGTTCTTAGTAATTTGTGGTCATGTAAGTAAGATGGGTTTATTAGTTCTAATTGTACACAGCAGGCACTTCAGAAAGCACCACTTCCTGGGATTGTTATATGGCAACTGATTCAAGCGGTGGCCTTTTTCCTCATTGGGTTTCTTGTGTGACACAGTGACTTTCAAGCTGTCTTGGCTGCCATCCTGCTGGTTGCCTTCAGAGTTATGAGCTTTCTGTTTTGGGAAAGTGGCAGGAGCTCCAGGTACTCCAAGTAATTTTTGAATTGCTCTTTTTTCCTTATCTATCTCCTTAGTTATCTACAAGTCCCCAGGGGCTCGTGACATCCATTTCTAGTAGCACAGACGCTCTCATTTTCATTTTTCCATTGATGAAATGTCGGATCATGACAAGCCATGCTTTGCTGGTGCCATGCTCTGATTTAACAGTGCTGAATATGGCCTTTATCATTTTTGATTAGCAAGTGCTTTATTATTTTGACACTGCTTTCTACTGACCTGTTGTACTGCAAGTAATGGGGTCTTGTAGTGGCATGCCTCGTATGTACTTCACTTCAAACTGCCAAAACCCATGTTCATTAAAGCTGTCCTGTTGTCAGACATTACTAACGCAGATACTCTAACATGCAGCAAGGTTAGTAATGACATGCACAAATGACTTGGATATCTTTTCTTCAATGTGGGACTGAATTTAATAGTCTATAACAAAAATAAGTTGGTTTTTTTCCCATCCACTAGTGACAAATCTATGCCTCTTTTGCTCTGGTGAATGCTTCCCCTCTCCTCTGCAGCAAGCATAGCAAGTTCCTCAAACTTTCTGCTTATCTGAGGCTGGTGTAAAGCATCATTTGTCTTACTTTTAGTTTATAAATCTCTAATTGATTTTGTGCGTGTCCTTCTTAACACTTTTTTCTTTGATGTCTGTGGTTTTCATATGCACTGAAATAAAGTCACATTTAGCAATTAAATTTGACCCTTTATTACCTTTTATCGTTTAAGGGTTAAAGCCACTCTGTTAGCTATTAAGCAGCACTTGGAGCAACTTTGTTATCTGTGGCACTGGCCACACTTAAATTCTGCAGGGATTTGCCCTCGGCAATGTCTAGAGCAATTGAGCTTCGCACTTTTTCTGACACCAGATAGTTACTTTTTTTAAAAGATCTTGTGTGTGGAAGAGACATAAAATCTAGTTCTGGATATTTTTGCTTCATAGTTCTTTTATCAAGTACTCCAGAGACCATGTGCCTAACCATCATCAGATCCTGAATATTTTTAATGCAACATTACAATCATATATTTGAAACCAAAATACTTCTGTAGCCTTTTTGCTTGTGGGAAAGGTTAGCCTGAGAATTGCCAGGTCCCTTAGGCAGTAAAGAGTTTTATGGCCAGTTTTAGCTCACACAGTTCTTCCATGCATGAAGACGTGAAGATTTAATGGCTATGGAGTAAAGCCAAAGCTTGCTTCTTTATTTATGTATGCTAACACCCAATTTCTTTTATGGATAAGTGATGCTCTCCAAGTCTGACTACACATCTTCGAAAAAATTAACAATATTCTCAGTTAGAAGAATCTGAGGACAAGTTAATTTTGTGCTTACATACCATATCTCTGACTGGGCCACCTTTGGTTAATGCCTTCAGATTTCCAGATGTTTTTGTAACAGTTAAATTCTATCTGTTAGTTTTGTAGAGCACCATTCAGGATGCTGAGGCAGATAACTCAGTTTCGTTACATACTTTGTGTTTCAAATGAGTCTGTACTCCTTCATCTTAGTGTGGCCAGTCTGCATCATCTTGCCATATTCACCTTGTTCTGTTGGATATTTCCATCATAAGGAATCTGCTGGTACTTGTTTAGATTTTACCCTACAGCTTATTTTCCATGCAAGGTTTATGAAGCTTTGGCTTTATTTTTCACCTATTTTTCTTAGATAAAATGTCACAATACATATTTTTGTACTGTATGTGCTATCAGAAATGGGCCATATCTTTTTATGCAATGCACAGCCCAAAAGACAACAGTATATCCCAAAGAAGGCATTGAAGCTAGGTGAACATTTGCCTTGTGCCTCATGTAGAAATGCATTTGGTCACCACTCCAGTGCTTTCTTCTTGTATATGGTGAACATTTTTATATTCTGTTTAAAATTCTTGTTTCCTAAGTGTACATGTGAGCAAAAAATCTATCGTTTTTCCTGTCAGTGACTAGACCCCCGTAGCTGAAGCTCTGCTTGCTTTGTAGGTAAGTGCTTCCACCTCATCTCCCTTCAGTTCTGAGGAATTTTCCTGGCAGCACAGTGAGAGCTTCTCTTGCAACCCTGGTTTTAATATGTTTGAGATGTAAGAGTGTTAGATCCAAGTTCTGTGCTGCCCACTGTGCTGTGTTTGCAACAGTGGACAATAAGAGGTGCCCTCAGAAGAATGTAAGAATAGGACTAGCATCTTCTTCCCTCTCATGGGCTCCAGCAGGAGTTCCTGAGTTGCTGAGCCAGAGATGGTATCATTACTGTGTTTTTTTTTCAATTGCTGAAATCCATATTCTGGCAGTGCTGTAGCTTGTGCATCAGTGCCCAACTTAAAAGCATGTATTGTCACAGTTGTTTCCAGACTGATAGTTCAGTTCTCTGCTGATGCAGCACTGCCTATTACTCCTAATCTCTTCTACAGAGATTTCCTCTGAATTAGTGGTGTTGCTGTCATTCTCATGGTGTTGGTGGGTTTTCATTTGCTGTGCGTGCTCTTATACTGCTTGCAAACTGTTGGTGAATGGTATTTGCTTGTAGTGCATGCACCCATTTCCAATCCCTGGGCATTGTTCTGACTTCTGATGTTTTCATACTCTGCATATCTTCCTGTGTTTTTCATTGTGAAACTTTTTTTATTCCATGTCTTTTTTTGTTATTTACCTTTAAGATCTTTGATTCCCTAAAATACCAGGTTTGGTCTAACTTGGGGGACTTCCTTTGCTTGATAGATGTGGGTTACCTTGCTGAGTATGAACTGTGAACCTGCCGGTAGACCAAAGTTTACTTTTCTGAGCCAAGTGGCTAATGATCAAGTTGGTCAGAAATTAGTCAGCTTCTCCTCTGCTTTTACTCTCTGCTTAAAAGCATCACATGCATCTACCTCATTTTTATAGAATGCCTCACATTTCTCTAATGAGCCTCAGAATTCATTTGTCTTGGCCAAACTAACTGAAAGCCGTGGAAAATATAAGCTACCCTAAACCCAAGTATTATCAGGTATTATCAGAAACAGCATTTTTTTGTCTGCCTCTGCTTCTGCTACCACTTCCTTGCAGATACAGATTTTTTACATTTCATAAGAGGGTTTAGTTTAGGCAGGTATGGACATTCCTGAGGTGCCTGTACGTTTTTACCAATTTGAGTAAAAAATTACCTGCTTTGCAGCCCCAGAGCCTCAGCCAAGAAAGTTATTTATGAAGAAATAGAAAGCTGGCAGCCTTTTCTCTTTCTTGTTTTGTTGGTATTGGGTAGAAACACTGTTCTTGGTTATTAATTTGCTTGGGGGACAGTTGATACAAACTTAGTGAAGGAGCAATCAATAATGTCTTGCTACCATACTTCTGTAATTGATGTGGCTGTAGAGGAAAGCTTCTGCATGATGTTTTCTTCCAAATCATCCAGGTTGTGTTCAGAACTATGTCTCTGTAAAACTGTTGAAGTGAGTGATGTTTTGCTGAACAAAGAGCAAATTTGGAGACCAAAAAACATTGTTATGGTACAAAAGCAAATTCTACCCTTGAACAGTGCATGCTTTTCATAGATATCAGTGGAAAAGGCACAGAAGATGAAGTAATTTCACTAAATTTTAGTCTAATCTATGGAATGCAGGCCTCTGCCTTGAAAGTGCCAGACCTACTAGACCTATCAGGCTTTAATTCACATCAGCTCCAAATTTCTCCAGTGCTTACAGTGTACGTGCTATTTTACTCAGGACTTGGGTACTACCTGCTAAATTCACAACAGCTTGCAACACAGCCACAGTAAATTATGGTAGTTCAGACTAAAGCACTCCTAATCCAGGGTAAGGGTAACCACATGGAGAATTCAGCAGAAAGAATGTATCCTGATTCCAAAAAGAATAGCTGTTATTTTAAAACAAACTCCCTGTGAAGGAAAAACCCACATGCAAACAAAAGTGAACTAATGTGGTTGAAATGCTGATGGACCAGAAGAAAAAGGAGTTTAACAAGTAAAATGATTAAAGAGCAGATGCACAAGCTTGCAGGCAGGGTACCTACACCTTACTATTGCAGGTCCCTGTTGCATGTCACATCAACTGAGGCTGTCTTACTCAGGCAGTTAAGTGGCTATAAGTGAAGTTAAGGAAAGAAAGGCAGTGTCTAGACTGTATAAATAGGTCTAATTTCTCTTTCAGGACAGTCAGTGAAAGGACTTCCAGGCCAAAGGAATCTTCTCTATCCTCTTAAATACAAGCTGAGTTTGGTCTAGGCAGCGTGTCTCATGTGTCATTGAGGCAGCTGCAAGGGAAGACTGAGAAGCAGGAACAGCCCAGTAAGATGCTGAATTCAGCTTTTTTTCTAGTGAATACTAATGCCTAAAAAATTTATAAATGGATACGTTTATGTCTGAAGCAACTGCGCTGTGGATTTGCTGGTCGTGCAGGAGCGGTATGCAAAACGGGAGGAGGAGGAGGAGGGAAGGAAGGAAGCGAGGGAGGGAGGGTGGCTGGCTCTAGGACCCATGCGAGCCTTCCTGGGCAGGAGGTGGGAATTCTCCTCCAAGGCAGCCGGAGCCCGAGCCCAGCCTCAGAGCTCCTGCGGAGCCCGCAGGAAGCGCTGGGTACGTCCCCTCCGGAGCCGCGCACCAGGCTGGGACCAGCTTACACCCCGCAGAGCCATGAACCGGCTCCCACGGCTGGTGCTGTGGGTCACCACGGTGGGTAAGTAACTTCTTCCCCATCCCCTGGTGCAAACTCCCTCTTATGCCAAAGGACTCAGACTTACTGCATTGCCTCTTTTAATTTAAAACCAGCAAAGAACGATTTTCAGAACAGTGGGGAAAAAAGAGGGGGGAGAAAGTACTGGCATGAAACGTATATAAAGCGGGTGACATGTGGGAAGATAAATCATGATGAGTATTGATTCTAAGTAAATTTTGTTAAGTGAAATGTATAGCTGATCCATAGTTTCAGAAAGGCTGCTGCTGACTGAGGCTTCTAGGCTGAAAGCAGGCACTGTCATTGTACAAGGGTTCAGCATGGAATTAACAGCTATGCCCCAGAACCATTTTCAACAATTCTCTGATTACTGGACTGCTTTCTCTGGGGCTATTTTGGAGAGGGGAGTGAAAATCATGTTTCAGGAGCAGTGAAGGCTGCTTGCAGGGAAAGGTGTAATTTGGAGATGATGCTTTGTCTCAAGAGAGAAATGAGTGTGCCAGATAAAGGGAGAAGAAGGTATCGGGACTGTAAAAGATGGAGTTATGAGCTCCCACCAAGAAAGTGATGCTCAGGCTGAGTTTTGAAAGGAACCTTTGTGCCGCTCTGCTTGTTGTTGTCAGCTTTGGTTCTAAAATGCAGCAAGAAAGGATGAAGTAACAGTAGGAGATAAGAAGGGAGATGTCAGGAGGAGGAAGAAGCAGTAATAGGAGAGAAGTTGGGAGGCAGCAGCATGCACACAACCAGTGATGGGAGAAGCGGGCAGGAGTGGGACATATTTCCTGTGTGTGCCCAGTGGCAAGCAAGCTCATTATGAAGATTAGGAGAGGAAATCCTGTATCAGGACATGCTGAACTTCTCAGAGAGCAGAAGTTACAACAGTACCCCTAGTGCTGAGATAAAAACATCATCTCGACCATTCAGCAAGGATCAGGAGACACTTCTGTATTTCTCAGTGTAACAAATCATATTACTTCCAGGAAAAGAGGTAAGGCAGAGAGGTTGTTGGGCATTACAACTAGCTCCTGCAAGTGCAGTGAAATTCACAGGCTAAATGCTGAACCTGTATATGTTTTCTGTTATATAAAGACACACTAGGACACCAGTTTTTAAGCATTCTTCATAATTTAGTTTTATTTACAACTGATTGCTAAGTCATAGCACAGAGTTTTTGATTTCAGACTTTTTCTGGCCTATTATTCCTATTGGGAGGAGATTGTTTTACTGTCAAAGGGTCCCAGAGAAAGTGTAGCCCACGCAAGCATTGCTGTGTGTCCCCACAGCCTTAGTTCTCATGGCATGCAGTCTCATCAAGAGCTGCTAAGTATCATCCCAGTGTTTTTGGTGTAGTGACTTTCCACATTCAGGTAAGGTTAGTGTAAGGAGTAGTTGTTATATTTGCTATATCTCCAAGTCTGTGATTTGAAGCATGACTGTATTAGGGCAGAGATAAAAAAGGTGCGTTTTGGAGAGAGTAAGTAAAGAACTAAATGAAAACAAACGTGCATTTTACAATCTCTGTTGAATCTTCTGCCAAAAATAATCTCAATCACCCAGGGAGAGATTTGGATTCATGAGCATTTAACTGCATAGCTGCTGTCACAATCTTCACATGGGGGTTGCTCATCTCACTGGGATGTTATGGTCAGCTCTCAGGCTCTGCAGCCAATTACTTTAAAAACCACTTGTGTTACCACTGAGGAAGTTTTTCTGGAGCATATTCTCAGAGTAGCTTTATGCTTCCTTCTTTATTTGGAAAGCCCAAGGTGTTGGTGATGAAGGAATTTATAGGTCCACTTTTCTCTCTTTTATTTTACTGGCTGGCATATGCCTTCCTGATGAGCTGTATCCTAAATGGATAATTTCAGAGTTCTCATCCATTGAGCAATTTTGGCACACCAAATCGCTGGAGGACGTTGGAATTCCTTTTGTCCAAAAATGAAGACTGAGAAAATTGAGAAAGTTGTAGAAAACAAGAGCAACAAAAAACCACTTAAAAAAAGAACCCCAAAACAAACCACCCCAAAGCCAGGAAAGAACAAATGCGCATTGTTCATTGTCAAAGCAACTTCACAGTCATTCAGAGGCTGAAGTTGCACATTAGCCTCAGGTCACAGGAGATGCTGAGAAGAAGGTGAAAAAAGCCACCAGGTCAATGTGTGGGAGAATTTTCCTTTTATTTTAAGCACCAGTATTGCTGTGAGTCCTCATCATGGAAGATGTTCCTCTTAATCAGAGGAAGCTGGTGGAAGGGGTAAGTGAGGCCTTCTTTCCTCTATGAATAGCTGGGTTGTGCTTGGTCAGATATGCTCTTGCCTTTAGGTGTGGGAGGGCAAACTAGCTGCAGAGTTACAGCACAACATACAGTCCTGGACAAACCTCAAACACGTTTCCAAAAGTGAAGTCATGGTTATGTCATTACTCAGAGTTTAGCTATCAAATATAATCACAATTCTCAAGATGATATTAGTAGAGGCATTTTGTCATGTCTTTCTTTATAGTCCTTTCCAATACTTGTAGTAGAGCTGTCACAGAATAGGGTATCTTATGTTTAGTTTCAGCTGAAGGACTAGTAGTGGGTTTGGGTTTTGTTGAATCCTTTCAAAGCCAGAGGGGCATAGGATGGTTGATGGAAGGTTTAGGAGTGAGAAAGCCAGCTTTCTGTTTGTTTGTGGAATAGTATGTCAGCATGGCAATGGTGGATTCCCCATTCCCAGATGCTGTTTTGTCCTTGCATTTATCTAACAAGCTGTTTTCAGAAGCCTTGAGGGGTTTTTCCATCTCCCTGGGTTTGCCTGCCTGTCAGAATTGAGCTGCCATGTTTTATAAACTGTGTTTAAGCTGGTTTAAGTTTAATCAGTCCACACGTGCATGAAATGCTTATATAGGAGTACAGTACCTAATTTTGTTCTTAATATAAATCAGCACATCTGTCTCACCCCTTTGTCTGTCTAGAGGAGAACATGCCAAGAATGGAAGGGATGGAACCCTATGTTCTCTTTTCATCTGTACATTCAAGAACCTCTCTGTTATTTAGTTCTTCTTGTGCCTACCTCTGCTCAGTTAAAGTAGCACACACATACCATAGTGTGCTCCTTAAATGGTTCCAACCAGGACAGCACTAAATGAACCTTGAAATCTGCCGAAGAGTTAGGTCCATGGTTCCTTATTGTGTGAATGACAGCATGTCTACAGATACTGTGCCCTATGGCACTGTGACTTTACGTGAAAGTCAGTGGAATAGGATGAATATATCACAATCCTGCAGTAAGGAAGCACATGCAGACAAACAGTAGGGATTTGTAAACTACATCAAGAGGGAGGGCTAATGTGAAAGAGGAAGAAATCAAGTAGTGGAGCCATGTGTGCTGTCACTTTAGAGATGAAGACAATGTCTTCTGATCAGTCATTGGAGAAATGCATCTTGCTGTCAGTGTTACATAGCTGCACAGTTTCTAATTAGTCCGTAAGATCAAAGTTGGAGAAGAGGATGCCCCACTCAGTGGTGTTCAAAAGCATTCCTCTCCCACGCTCCAGAGCCTTCAACACATACACAGGAGTGTCCCTGTCTTCACCCTGCTCGTATGTGGTGGGGAGCACACTGCCTGTGCGGGTGTGCAGAACTGCATCTGGTGTCTGTGACTGCAGTGGAGAGAAATCTTCATCTTGAACTAATTGTAGTGAAAAGTGCCGCTGTGGTGACACTTCAGAAAGAAGGGGTCTAGGTTTTGAGCTGTTATGTGTGGAGGTTGGGTTTGTGTGTGCACTGATCGATTCATGTTAAGACATTCAAATCAGTCTAAGTGTTAAATTTTTTTAATTTAAACCTTTGCTTAGAGGTGTTTTTTATCCAAAAATCTTAAAGCTTTGTATAAAAATCCTGAACCACCCTTAGTTTTGACATGAACTACTGTAGTTCAGCACTGCCTGAAATGTGCTGGTCTTTGCAATTGTACAAAACTTCTGAATAAAATGTTTAGATTTTTCTTTGGGTTTGGGAATTTTTTGGTGGTTTTTTTCTTTTTCTGTTATTGTTTTATGTGTTTTCTGTTTGTTTGTTTTGAATTTCTTTGGGCTTACCAGTAACTTGGGAAATCCTGTATTAAAGCTGCTCAGTTACATTGTCAGACCACATGCCAATTTGTGCCTAGATTTGTGCATGCAGGTCCTCAGGCTGGCGTTCATTATTGTACATCCACACAGTGGCTGGTACTGTTGTTTATAGCTTGGTATCAGGTAAAATACCTCAGGAATAAAAGAAATGTAATCAGAACTTTTGCAAAGCTTTAGTAAAAGCAGAAGCACAAAGCAGCTGCTGAGAGGAGAGGCAGGTGAGCTCTTTCCAGAAACAGATGGAGAGGAAGGGATCTATGGGATTCATAGTTAATGCAAATTGATGGACCTCTATAGCAACACAGTTACAGCAGTGCATTGTCTTGCCTTCTGTATCTGGAGACTTTTATCTGAGACTCTTACTAGTAAGCACAAGTTCTGTATCGAATGCTTAAATCAGAGAAGGAAAATAATGTCATTAATTATGTTAATTAATTGGATCAGGCTTCTAGTTTTTCCTGTCTCTCAGCATCAGTCCTTCCTGTTACAATTCCTCTTCCTCCCATTCCATTATAATTGCTCTCTGCTTCTCTCCTCTCCTGGTGTGTAACAAACCCGGTGCTTTGATGTGACCTACAATGAGCAGTGCAGGGTGTGCACAAAGATGCAACCCGTATCAGGGGGGATAGCAGGCCAGCTTGGAAAAGAGGTGACCTGCAGCTGGTCTGAGTGAATAGGAAGAACCAAAATCTCTTGTGAGAGTGGTGACAGATAACACCAGTGGGTTTTATGTGTACAGGAGAAACTTAAGCATCATTGGGGGTTGGAGGCGATATGCCGGGGGAGCACCAGGTTCCTGCCTTTTTATGCCACAAGTGCAAGAGGGGAGCCCAAGAGTGCAGGACCGTTACAACTAAGAGAATGTGGCATCAGGACCTCCCTGCGTCTCTGCCCTGCCTGAAGGACTACAGTTCCCCAGCAAGTGACAGGGTGTCATTGAAGCATTTTGCCTTCCTCAAGTGTGCTGTTTCTAAGAGCTTTTCTCAAGGTGGTTTACCTCCACACTGCAGCTTCTTCCAGTGTGTTTGCTACCAGCACAACAGGGCCCAC
>JASSUY010028385.1:0-10414 GCA_032466535.1 Forpus xanthops | reverse complement strand
AGAGCTTTTCTCAAGGTGGTTTACCTCCACACTGCAGCTTCTTCCAGTGTGTTTGCTACCAGCACAACAGGGCCCACGAGGAGTAATGAAAGCAGAGAAAAATGACATGTAAGGAAAAAGAAATCACCTTCCAGTCTTCCTCAACTAGAAAAAGCAACTCTACTGTATGTACAGAGGAAATAAAGAACTCAGAATTCCAGTAAGATGCTTATTCACAGGCAAGGTTTTATCTTTTTAGGAGACTTTTGGGTTGGTTTTCTGTACGCCCCCCTTAACGTAAAGCTGGCTGGCAAACATGAAACATTACACAGGTCTTTACAACCTTGTCTTCCAACTGTTGGGGAAGAACTTAAGATTTCTTACTGGCTTTACATTTATTTTAGGCAGTGAGACTACATGATTGCTGTAGGTCCCTTCCAACTGAACTGGTTTATTCTATATGAAGGAAAGACCCTGAAAATGGCACTGAGTTTACATAACCAGAAGAGATACCTATTAGCGCAGCAGGCTAACCAGTTAAAGGTAGTCAAGAATGAGACTGAAGTATAGAATTAAAAGCTGAAGTCTTTCCAAAAAGCACAGATCTATCATTGCAACTCAGCTTAACATTTGCCCTATCTAATGGGAAGGCCATGTCTGTTAATAAGACATCACAGATTTTCAGCTAATTGGTATCTGAACTCCCGTAAGCTTTGGCATATCAGCCAAGAATGATGCATTTATTCATGCATTTCTGTTGCTCACTTAGGGTGGGGCTTTTTTTTCCCAGTCTGTAACATAGCATATGTTTGAGGGATAAACAGCCAAACTTTCTGGGATGGAGCATCCACATTTCTCTCCTGTGTCTATGGAGATACATATTTATATATTAAAAATATAGGAGTGATAATGTAACTGAGTAAGAATCACATTAAGAAGTGACATGGAATCATGTAATGGTGTTTTAGTACACATAATAAAGTGCATCTGCTCCTGCATTGTCATGGTGAAGAGTTTTTGTGCTATGAGCCAAATAAACTCCAAATTGGAACTTTTTCCTCACCTTGAGTCAGAATTGACCCAATAATGGCAGCTGTATTAGAACCTCAGTGACAACTGAACCCGGTAGTTTACTGGTTCAGCCAGAGTTTAATGACATCTTGCTTGCTACAGCAGAGAGATGCTATTGTCATGGAAGCAATATCAGACTGTGGTGGGCTTCTGAACAGTTCTATATTCAGCTTCTACTGCCCCAGGGAACCCTCACAAGCGCCTGCTTCATCGTAGCAGTGTAGAGCTGGTTTGAGTGGCTGTGTGGCTCTGACCAAGAGCGTTTCCTACATGCTGAGGGTGAACTCTGAAAGCTTGAGCATTCCCTCCACTTTGTAGTTTTGCCTCACAACTTCTGTTCCATTTTCCTGGCATTAGGAAAGCAGGAGGGAATTGTGGGGAATACATGGAGAGGGTGGGAGATGGCCAAAGCTGGGCAGAGGAGCAGGATGGAGGTGAGCTCATAGTCTCTTTTCCAGTGGAGACTATGAGCCCAGCCAGTGAGGTTTTGGGTTACCAAAACAAGGGTTAGCAGCTGTCAGCCTGAACCTGAGCAGCTTCAGGCAAGGATGAATTCAAACTGGAACTGAGCTGGACTTTGCAGACCCTGGTGTCTTGACTGGTATTTTAGGCAGTGTAAGGAGCATGGATGATTATGCTCACACCCTTCTAATACATTAAATATCTCGATTTTGTCAGGTTTTCTGTTTCTGATCTTATTTTTAACTGCAGTTTAAATTTTCCAAGTGTCTGCTATTTATAATTTCTTTTTCCTTCTGAGCTCTGAGTGATTAATACATATTTGCTAATTTGACTTTGGCAAATACAGTCATGGCAAAACATGATTGCTTGAAATTTCCTTGGTCTTAAACATGTTTTTAGAGTTTGTTCTATGGCATTTTGATGTGTGCTGTGCTGGAGTTCAGATCTCCTTACATGAGTAACACTCATTCACAACAGGAGCATTTGCTGTGCTTGCAGTCACTACAGGAGCCCAAATAGTATTTAAAACCTCTCAAAGAAGCTGTCTTTAACCCCATGCAGGCTAACAGTTCAGCCTAGATTTCAATGAGACGCTGGGCTTTATGAGTATTAGAAGCCTTAATAGCATAGTCATTGCAGAATACTTGCTATCACCAACTGTCCTGAAGTCCACATTCTTCCTGGCCCTTCAAGATCTATCAGGTTCTTAGAAGAGCTTAAACTTTCCCAGAGTTTAACAGACTGTGTCAGTCTGTTACAATCCTAGAGAAGTAATCTGAAAGTCAGTAATATAACCCTTGTGTATTAATTATAAGCAAAATGAGATGAATAAACTGAGCTGGCTTTCATTTAGTTATTTCAAAAATGCTTGTTTTCTGGCTGTTAAGGTGGTAGAAGAATGAAAGGCTTGAGCAGATTTAGCTCTTTTCACCTCATCTAGAGGTGGGCTGGACTGGTCTGACTAGACACAAGCATTTAGGCTTCACTCTAAAAGCTATTTTTGTGTTTGATTTCCTGATAAATTTTGGATGGGGTGTAGCTTTTTTTATTTCTTCCTTTGCAAACATTGTATATTGTTTGAGAATATTGTAATTCCCACATATTTATTTTCCCTCTCATGTGTGTCTTCCTGCATATATATGCATGAAAAGTAATGAAAGGGGTTTTTTTTTTCCTGATGGGGAGTAACTTTTATTCACTTATTATAGGACCTGAAAAGGTATGATAGAAGTCTTTGCTTTAAACAGTGTTTCATCCACACTTTCCTCAGTGGAAGCAGCTGCCCAAAACTGTGCAAAGGTCAGGGGTTGCTTGTGCTTTTTTGTGGTAATATTTTATTTATGTATTTAATATATAGGTTATCATTTTGCAGGGTTTATGTGGCACGTGACTGTACAGACTATCAGCTCTGGAAAATCTAGCTAATAGTTTTAATTAAGCTTCAGCAGAATTTGCATTCACTGAAGTACCAGAGTACGTGTAGAGTAAGCTTGAGAAGTTATTTCATTACTGACAGAAATTACTTTGTAGCTGCAAGAATGAGGATTGACAAGAAGCAACAGCCCAATTAATAATGGTTGTGATATTCTTCTACTGAGAATGGTGGGAGATGCCTTGTGTCAAGTAAATGCAGAACTTCAGATGTAGAAGTGCTGATTCTTCTGCTGGATTTCTTAGAACTCCTGAGGCCAAGTGAACACAAAGAAGGTCAATATTCAGGTGATATTTAGCTCAGCTCTCCCACACCCGTGCCCATCTTGACCTCTCCTGCCAGCCCCCAAGTAGCAGCAAGGTCTCAGCTGTCAGTAGGGATGCATTGAAATCATCTAGGTTAAAAGGCAGCTTTCTTTTTTGTATATAATTTTAATGGTCCAGCCGTAGTTTGGCCCTGTACAGCTTGTGCAGGTCCAGCTGTAGTTTGACCCTGTACAGCTTGTGCAGGTCCAGCTGTAGTTTGACCCTGTACAGCTTGTGTGGGTACAACTGAGGAGACGGTGGTTGCTGACCAAAGACAAGAAGGGAGTCGGTCTCCCAGTAGGGCCAGAGGAAGAGGAGATGCGGAAGGAATTATTCAGGAAGCTCTCAAGCTATTGTTTGGGTTTTTTTTGTGAATCTCTTCCCCCCCCCCCCCCCGAAATAAGTGTCCTGTGAAACTAATCTGTTAGATACCTGAACTTAGACTACATGAATGCACGCTTATATGGCATAGTGATATCTGCTTTCCACTCTCTTGCAAGGAAGAAAGTGCTTGATGTCAGTCTTGTCTGCTTCATGGCAGTGAGCCGACAACCTCCCTATGAAATGTACCACTGTGAAAATAGAAGAACATTGTCGTGAACTCTCTAGTTCTGTTTATGACAATTTCTTATTTTTAGACCTTGTTACTTTTGGGCATTCTGTCATCAAAATGGTTTTACGGGACAGAATTCAAACTAGAAGTCTGATTCCTGTCATTGATGCTATAGTACTGAGGAATAAGAGGTACTCAGTGTTGCTGTGCAGTCTCCAAGTCTTCCCTTCAGACAAAATAGTCTGTTTTCAGCTTTGACTTGTACCATGTACAGCCTGTTCTGATAAAGTTTGGGATAGGACTGAATGTGTTCTGAGGATGGAGAGCTGGGGTTTACATTTATCATCTAAAAGGGAAACAGTGAAATAGATTTGGGCCCAGGCTTAAATTTTATACATAAGATATTTTATAAGTTCGAGCATGAGTTTATCTATATATATTACAGATATATTCATTTTATATATTCAAATATATTATTATATATTACAAATATAAATATTATATGTTATTAATATTAGATTTTATATATATATATATATATGTAAAAGGTTCAGCTACATTTAAGTGTACTCTTAAGCATGTCATTTTATTCTGGGTGAGAATAAGGCTGGTGAGAACTGACAGCTGAAAGTTCCTTACTTAGTCTTTCTGAGCTCAGTGAAGGGTAAATGTATAGCAAGCACCATTTTCTGGTACCTAAACTCTGCAAGCTCAGGTTTCACATCCCAACATAGGGTTAAAATCATCAAATTAAACCAGGCATATTTATGAGCCATCTGGTTTCTGAGTCTTTCCAGTTTGTGTTTGCTATCCTGGGTAACTATTAAACAATTTTTGTTGCTGTAATTTTCATGTCATTACATGGGTCCAGAAACTGCATGTTTAAGAAAACACTGTAGAGAACTGAACTCAGAATAGAATTATAAGTGCTGGCAACACTGGAGAGATTTGCCATTCTTTCAGTCGTCCTAACAAGCTACTAGAGGTGAATGTACAGACTAAATCCTGTTTTCTTTTTAACGTGACTTTAAATTTGAGTTAAGCAAAGTAAACTTTAAGGTTGTATTATCTAGCTCTTTTCATTATAGTAAGAGGAGTCAAAATTCCTAGGGCTGGTTTCCAGTTCTGTCACAAGCTTTCTTATGATTTGAGGAAGGCTACTTAGTCTTGGTGCCTTAATCTTTGTTCTGTTTTACCTATTTTATCTCCCTTATTCAGATGTGGTGGGACATAAATCAGTGTGTTTAGTTCCTTGAAACAGGTTCAGTGCACATAATTATTTTTATTTTTGGGCTTTTTTTTTTAAATGAAACACAAGTCAAAACTATAACTCAATTTCAGTGGAAATATAAATGCGTTGCTTTGAAAAAGTAAAGGTTATTCTTTCACACTGCATGCTGGGTTACTGATAAGAGCTTTCTGACAGCATTGGTTTTTCCAATGGTGAAGGGGAAAAAAGTGTTCTCCTTAAAGGTGTGCATTTATATTGCTTTTCCATAATATATCCTTATCTGCTTCTGAGAAGGCATGGCACCAATGAATAGATGTAAAATTTCCTCTTGTTTGTCTGGTGGCATGATTGATATTCTTCATGCCAGCTCAGTCATTTGTGACAGTCAATTTTCAGAGTACAGTTTCACCTGTGGAAGAAAGAAGACAATATAGCTATAATTGCTGGTGTTGAGTTTCTAGGTGCAACCAAACGCTGGTGCTATTTGAAAGTAACACCTTTTGTGAATGCTAACTTAAGTACAGTAATCAGCTTCTCTTTCTCCATCTCCCTCATCTTTTTGACAGAGTTGTATGCTGAACTTTATCAGTTTTATAAAGTCAAATTTGGTTAAACAGATCTGGGAAACTTTCTGGCAATTTTGCCTGCTGTGCAGTCACTGCACTTCATCAGCCCTACTGCTGCATCTTGCTCTTTCTCCTCTGGTTTGGTATCTCTTACACGCAGTGGGAAGGAATACCTGGCAGGTTGAGCTCAGTGAAGGATGTACTGGTCTACGTCTTGTTAGAAGTACACAGCTTGTTTCTCTGCTTCCGCTACTCACACCTGGCATGAGTTTTAAAATAATGCAAAGCAAACACTTGGTGTCTCTATGCCTTTGGTTTCAAAGCCCAGATTCTCACATGCATGAAGAGGAACAAGTAAGTGTATACAAAGAAAAAAGTACACAAGCTGAGTGTGCTTTGGAGGCGAGCATTGCTTACAGGAGCAGAGAACACTAGTCATGATGCAAGGAAGACATTTGAAATCTTGGCTGCCAAACTGCTAAATACCCTGCTGAAATTTGTGCTCAGTTTTTCATTCCACCTTCTTAGCCTCCTCTGAGTGTTTGTTTGACTGCTTTCCTCTTCTGGAGGCCAGCTGGCACTGAGAGGTTCAGCTGTTAGGAAGCCCATTTGGGAGCCTCTGCTGGCATTGGCAGACTTCATATGCTGCTGGATCCCTTCCTGGCAAAGTTGTGGTCTGTACCTTGGAATCTGGAAACAGTTTCTAGATGAAACTGTGAAGAAGATGTTTGAAAGGTGTTTGCCACTGAACCTGACAGGGCTGTGCTGAGGCCATAATTATAGGGGTAGGTGTTTGTCCAACTTCACTGGCATGGTAAATGCATCTCTTCTTCAGAGACACGGGCCTGGACACTGTGCTGTGTGCCTCGGTATGTTGATGTTAAGTGACAGGAGGTGATCCTGCCCCTCCACTCTGCTCCACTGAGACTTCACTTTGAGTGTTGTGTGCAATTCTGGTGTCCTCGACAAAAAAAAGGATATGGAACTGTTGGAACAAGTCTAGAGGAGGGCCACAAGGATGATCAGGGAACTGCAGCACCTCCAGTATGAAGATAGGATAAGAGAGTTGGGGCTGTTCAGCCTGGAGAAGAGAAGGCTGTGAGGAGACCTGTTAGTGGCCTTCCAATATCTGAAGGGGGCCTATAGGGATGCTGGCAAGGGACTCTTCATGAGGGACTGTACTGAGAGGACAAGGGGTAACGGGTTCAAACTTAAACAGGGGAAGTTTAGATTGGATCTGAGGAAGAAATTCTTTACTCTGAAGGTGGTGAGGCACTGGAATGTGTTGCCCAGGGAAGTTGTGAATGCTCCATTGCTGGCAGTGTTCAAGGCTGGGTTGAACTGAGCCTTGGGTGACATGGTTTAGTGTGAGGTGTCCCTGTCCATAGCAGGGTTGTTGGAACTAGATGATCTTAATGTCCTTTCTAACCCTAACTATTCTATGATTCAATGACAGCAGTGGCCACAACTGCCCTCAAATGCAGGCCTCCTTCCTCACAGGGCTCTGTCAATGAAGTCTTCCTTGCTGCTATCCTGGGAACTGAACTAGCTGTCCAACATGCCTCAGAGTAAGTTTAAAGCCTAGTCTTGCTCTGAGTAGGAGACAGTAAAGTAGGAATTCAGTGCCGCATGAGTAACTACTGTTTACCCAGTCCTCTATATCACAAAATATTGTGATATAGAAGGATAAAATAGCAGATTCTATCTTTGATATTTCAGGTGTGGTTATGGCACTGTCGCAGGTTACATGGCTCTCTTTTTCTTAATGCAAGATGAAATTACTTTTTAAATTCTTTTAAAATCTTTGGTGGAGGGCAATGCAAATAGAATCATAGATTTATAGAATCATTTTGGTCAGAAAAGATCTTTAAGATCATTTAGCCCAACTAACACTGCCAGGTCAACCACTAAACCGTGTCCTTGAGTGCCACATCTACATGTCTTTTAAATACCTCCAGGGATGGTGACTCAACCACTTCCCCTGCAGCCTTTTCCAGTGCTTGACAACATTTTGGTGAAAATTTTTCCTAATGTTCAATCTAAACCTCCCCTGGTGCAGCTTGAGGCCGTTTCCTCTTGTTCTATCACTTGTTACTTGGGAGGACAGACCAACTCCCACCTTGCTGCATCCTCCTTTCAGGTAGTTGTAGAGAGTGATAAGGTCTCCCTTGAACCTCCTTTCTTCCTTTCCCCTCAGCTGGTCCTCATAAGACTTGTGCTCTGTACCCTTCACCAGCTTTGGTGTTCTTCATTGGACATGTTCCAGCATCTCAGTGTCTTTCTTGTATTGAAATGGTTCAACATCTGCTTTCAAAAGAATATACTACCTACACTGGCTGTGCAGTTCCCTCAAGAGTGCATATGTTGTGCATGCTCTGTCACATTTTCTCATTATTATAGGCGAAGAGGAGTTCATCCTCTGCTTGCAAAGAAGCAGTAGCTTTTATTGACTGGGCAGCTGGCTGTTGTGGTGATAGTCATTCTTGGCAGTGCTTGGGACATTTCTGGTATGTACAGCATCGTTTTCAACTTCCTGATGCAGAGGAGTTGAGGCTTCCTCAAGGGAGGCTGACACAGAAAAGACATTTTGAGTGTGAATCCGCGAGAGCTCTGGAAGAAGCTCTGCTGAGCACTGATGGGAGGCTGAAATGACACCAATGATTTTTCCATATTACTCTCTCCCTTGGAACAACATCCAGTAGTCTCAGGTGGGCGGTGGGAGCTCTTGGCAATCTTATATTGAACAGAACAGTACTACTAAAATACCTATTTAGTCTTTTCCTGTGGATAATAATCTGCTAATTACAGCTACAGTTTCAGGCTGTTTACAGCTGAAAAGGTAAAATGAGATGCTGGATGAGCAGTCCAAGCATGATCTCAGTGTACAGAAACTGTGGCAGTTGTGCTGCATTTGGTGGTCACAACAAGTCAAGGAACTCATGCTTGGTCTGGTAGCTCCTTCCTCAATGTCAGAAGACTGTGAACTGAAAGTGCAGGAATCACGTAGAATTCAAGAGCCTTTCAGGCAGTGCTTGTATTAAGTGTTAAAAGCTAATGCCACTGTGAGGCATTTTGTCACTTTGCAAGCTGCCTTATATGAGGGACTCCACATTGATGTACTGCAGTGGGGACAGAGTCAGGTTTGCTTTAGGTCTTGTCATGATTCAAGCTTTTATTGGGGGCCAACAGAGAAGAAAACCGTATGAGCTCTTGACCTCATGTTGTTTGTTTTCCTCATTGTGCTGGCTTATGCGTACTGGCTGCGTTCTTGGAGCAAAGAACTGTTATTCATCTTAGCTTGCTCATTTGAAGGCTGAGGGATAGAAACCTTGTTTTTCTGCCTTGTGTGGTCAGATCTGGAGTGATCTCTTGCCAGGAAAGAAACTCCATCTGCAGGCAAACAGTAGTCAAGTACTGGTATGTAGGGAGATGCTACTGGGATATGTAGTCTCTGTCATAATTCTCTGATACAGGCATAAGTAAAGCAAGTAATTACCAAAAGGAGCTGGTGGTCTCATACCATTTCCTCACTGATCACTTCCAGAGAGTGCCCTTCTCATGGACCCAAAAGAGCTTAGTACTTCAGAATGTAAGTGATGGTGAAGCAGGTCTGGACTCCAGCAGCCAAAGTGTTTCATGAATTCACTCTAATAGAAGATGGTTATATTATCTCTTGAACAAAAGTAAGAGCTTTCACTTTGATATCCAGAGAATTCAACATTCATGTGTTCTGTTTGTTTGCATCCAGTGTTTTTGTGTGCTTGTTTATCATGCATGCCAACACTTTCCAGATATATTCAGAAATGTGTCCAGTTGTGTTTCCCTACTGCCTGCAGATGAAATGGCTCAGGACTGATGGGAGGGATTGTCCCTAGTAATTTTCTTTCAAGCACTATTTTGTTCAGTAGTGTTTAATCAATTTATCCGTGGTCTGAAAGGAAGTTAGAAATTTTCCCAAGAATCTTTTCTTTGCAGACACTCCTGGTTTCTTCTGTTTTGATGTCCTTGCACTGGTTCACTCTGGGGCAGTGTTTCTGTGTAATGTTTTCTACGTCAGCGTGAAGTTTAAGACGGGTGAAACATCTTTGGAAGGAATGTATGAGAGAGGCCACCTATCATCATAAAATGGATCACATCAGTGCTGGTGTGCTTTAGCTATCAGTTATCTGGGTTTTCTACTACACATTTCCTTCTGTAAAGCTGCCTGAATATAAGGGCGGGGGGATATTTTCAAAGCACAGTTTGTGGGTGTTAAGAATATCAGAACAGCCATGATAGTGTTGGCTGTGCCTGTACTAGGGTAATCAATGCAGTTGTCAAACCCGGAAGCTCATCCTTGCAAGTAATGACAGACAGTTATTTGAAGCTATCTACCTTGGCAGGAAAGAAATTCTTAATTTCACCATTTCTATTTTGGCACAGATCCCAAAAGGGTCCTTTAAAGAAAGGAAGGGCTCATTGTGTTTAAGGACTTCCTCTCAGAAGTAAAATAAAAGCCTTCATATGGAATAGCTATTTTCCAGCTGGAAAGTGTAGTATAGTAGTTTAAAGATCTCTCTAAACTATGCTTCACACTGTAAACCACCACATCTTACTCTCTTGGAACCCAAAAATAACATGAAAAGGCAAGATAATGAAATATCCTTCTAGTCATAGTCATTCTTTGCAACATAGAGTCATAGAATCATAGAACAGTTAGGGTTAGAAAGGACCTTAATATCATCTATTTCCAACCCCCACACCTCCCACTAAACCATGTCACCCAAGGCTATGTCCAACCCGGCCTTGAACACTGCCAGCAATGGAGCATTCACA
>JASSUY010028384.1:74626-91108 GCA_032466535.1 Forpus xanthops | reverse complement strand
CTGGGAGGAAGCAGAGACAGAACACCTGACCCAAACTGACCAAAGAGGTATTCCATACCACAGCACATCATGTCCAGTGTATAAACTGGAGGAAGTCACCCAGAAGGGTTAGATCACTGCAGGGTTAGGTTGGGTATCAGTTGGCGAGTGGTGAGTGGTTGTATTCTCTTCCCTTGTTGATTCCCTTGACATTATCATTATTGGTGGTAGCAGCAGTGGTTTGTGTTATACCTTTGTTACTGGGCTGTTCTTATCTCAACCCGTGGGAGTTGCAGTCTTTTGATTCTCCTCTTCACCCCTCTGTGAGTGGGGGGAAAGGAGGGGAGGAGTACCGAGCAGCTGCGTGGTACTGAGTTACCAGTTGGGCTTAAACCATGACAGCATCCAAAAAAGTGTTACTATAGCATTTGAAACATCAAATACTTTGCTTGCTGTGAAAATAAAGGGAGATAGCGTACCATCAATTTCTATGTGCTTATAGACTATCTATAGTATTTTTCAGTAGCAGAGAAGGATAAGGGGCATTTTCTCTCTGGAAAGTAGTAATATGAATAAATTCATACAGATGTTGTCCTACAGCATTGAAATTGCTTTTCTAGCTCTGATGCGTAAATATTTTCATGTTCCCTCAGTGATTCCAGCCATGGATGGTTGTTTCTTTTGGATTGCTGAATATTTTTTGATGACATCTTAGGAAGAAGATGCACCAGGTGATAAGAATAACCCCTTTATTGGGAGGTGGACAGGGAATAAGAGCCAGAAGCAAAACTGCCCTGTTTTGCGTATGAGCTTCTAGATTCTGATGGTGACAAATCCACAGCAGCAGAGCTGAGGCAGAGCCTCTACAGAAGTGCTGTAGAGGCTGCTTTGCAATCAGTCATCATGTGCCACACTCCAGTGATGTTGCTCATCACCTGCCCTTCAACAAGGTTATCTAATGATAGTGCTTTTATTGATATTCCAAATGGTTACAGAAGAGGATGTTTGGTGGCAATTCTTCAAGAATCAGTTAAAAATAACATCAGTGCTATAAGGCTGGGCAGAGAGGCTGTAAGAGATCTTGCAGAAAATTACTAATCCATGTCTGAATTTCATTTCTCAGCCTTTGGTGACTCAAATGTTGTTCCTTTCTCATGAGTTTAAAACCACCATCACAGTGAAATATTTTATGTTCAAGTTAAGGATGTTATGGGACAAGGAGGAACTGGGGCTGCAGAAATGACCTTGCATTTTCTGCAAATCATAAGCACTTCCAGAATCATTTTCCTGTTTTGTTTTGCCTTTCTCAAAAGCTATGAGTGTTTTCAAGCTAGCTGGCATTTTATATAGTGTTTTTTATACAGTTCTTGTCCAGTTTGTCATTCTTCAGTTTGCATTTTAATGACATTACAAGATGAGGCTATTTAAAACGAAAAGTAACTCATGTTCTTTCTTCACTAAGACAAAAGCTTTAAAGGAACCTGAACACAGAAAGCAAATGCGTTTTTAAGTGATGACATTTCTGAGTCATGATCAATGTGGCTGTGGTTTACTGTCAACAGACAAAAGCCATAGTTGCCAGTTCACTACTGCTGCAGCCCTTTTGTGCCACTTACCATAGCCCATATGGGAAGGGGAACCTTCCTTTGTTCCTTGGCTTCCTCCACCCCTGCAACAGCACTTGTGGCAAACAGAGCAGAGCACTGCAGGGAAGGTGGATGCCAGGTGCCTAGGCAGGTATGCCTGTTGGAATGCCCAGCTCATATCACAGCTGTTGGTTGATGACTTTGTTTTGTATTAGTTCAAGGTGTGGAGAACAGTGTTTGCTGTAGTTGTTTTGTATGGGATGCACTGCAGTACCCTGGACTGAGAGCAAAGGTTTGGTTAGCAGGGAATTGCCCGATGTGAAGGTACTGTAAATCCTGAGAAGGGTGGAATATTTTTCAAGGGCATGAGTGTGTCACAATGAAAAACTGCTCCTGAGTCTGCCAGGGGCGAGGTGGAGGCAGCAGCACTCATTTCCCTCCCTGTATTGCTGGTCTGAGTCTGAACAACCTCAGGCAGGAGATTTCAGCATTTACTTTCTGCTTCCTCTGCGCTGGCCACAAGAGCCCTTGGGCCGCAGGCTGGGTGCCATGGCTCTGAGCAGCCCATGCCAGCTCTCCAGCAGCACTGTGCATCTCCTACAGTGGGCTGGAGGCTCAGTCCCAGGAGCCCTGTGCACCATTGACTCAACCCTGCCACAGCCAACATTTCAGCTCAGGAAAGCAGAAATGAGCTACATTTCCTCTGGTAATGGGACCCGCTGCAGGATGAAAAACTCCCTTCATCCTCCCTATCCTCTGCATCATAATTTTTTAGTTTCTAAACGATGTCTTTTTGTTGTTCTTCTCTGTTTTAATGCCTTTGCTCCTTTGTGCCTGTTGAACTGCAGTGTTACACAACCACCGCCAGTGTCTGCCTCAGGGAGGCTCACCTTAACCCAGATGTGTCACATGAAAAGAGAAGCTGGGCTTAAGACACTCGGAAATGCTTTTGGCTACTTCTGAAACAAAAAGCAATATTCACAGCTTAATCCTAATAGTAGAGCTCAGAGTAACCCCTGCACAGTGCCCTGAGCTGCTGATGGAAAGGGTTCTTGTTGCTGGTTTATGCCGCTTTTCAAACAGGATGTGGATAATCTGGAAGAAAGTTGAAAACTAAAGCACTTCGAAGCATTACACACACAGGCCAGTGCCAAGTCACCAGGACCTAATCAGTGAAATTGCTCAAAGTCATTGATCTGAACTGATCCTTTTGGTCTCCCCCTGCAAAATCGCTATCAAAGTGTTTTCAGAGATTGATCAGTCTTTTCTCTTACAAGAGAGAACTCTAATTATGCCAGTGAGTATTATAACCAATTCCTGTGTCCAAAGAAAACTAAGATTAATAGAAAGAAAATAGCAGTAGTTCTGACATGTATAACCCAAGGCACTTGGCAATTCAGGCATTAGAAATAGAGCACAATGAATGATCCAGGAAGAAATAATCCTTGAACTGTAATGCAAAAGCAGAAGAAACATCAGAATAAAATGCCACATGAGCCAATAAAATTAAAAGTCAGACCAAACTTGTTTGAAATCAATGTGCCTTCTCACTGCTTTTATGAATAGGCTTCAAATCAGACTGTAAATGAACTTCAGTGGCAATTTTGATGGATATCAGCTGTAAGTCTGCTAATGAAAATATTATGAGAAAAATAAACCCAGCTTCAAAATATCTTCCCATGATTATCTCCTCCTTCCCACTGCATAATGCAAACAAATACTTTTGCTGTTTAGTAAGCCTTTGGCATAGAGGTACAACTGACTGAGGGATATTATATCACTGACTGCAGCTCTGTATCTCACTGTAAGTTATAGCTCATCCTAAATAATGACTTCTGATCGTGCCTATGAATACAACAGAGAGTCCATACCCTTAGGGCAGATCTCCTTAAAAAATACATAAATACCAAACAAGGTCTTTCTCTATTATGTGGAAGGGAAATCCGTGCACACACAACAAATATTCGTCATTTAAATGACCACGCATGGTATTACAGTCTGGGTCATATTCAGATCTGTGGCTGGTGGCACTCGCAGCGCAGGTAAGAGTGGCTGGCAATTACTTTTCTTTTGCAAAACTGGATTACTAGCAAATCTTCTTTCCTGACATGACAATGTCACTGCATTTGCATACAGAGAAGCACATTCAACACGGCTCAGTTTCCTGACCAGAAAATGTTCCTTGAGCATCTCGAGCTTCCAGGAAGCAGGAGATCTTTAGATGTGGCCTCCAATATATTCACCTGCAAAAAATAAGTCACCATTTTATTGCTCCCCCCATTTCCTAAGGAGCAAGGCAAGGAAATTACAGCTCACAGGGAGAGATAAAAGCTCTGAAGACACCAGGCACCAACGTGAAGCACAGAATGTGCCTGTGGCCTGACATTTTACAAGCATCTGTCTTGCAGTCCATTATGAAATTCTTCCACTTCATTTTGCTCTCAGGACCAGACAACACAGAGAACATGATAAAAATGGATGAGAACTTCATTCCCACCAGGGTATGGGATTCCAGGGGCAGCACTAAGGGCCTGTGATTTAAAAAATACTTTGGAAAGATGAGATAATTCTCCTTCAAGCTTTTCAGCCTCTGGCTTAGTGCTTGGCTACTCCAACATGAGAATGAAAAATAACCAGTGTGTGAAATGGGCTTCTCAATAACATTTATGTTCCTGGAAGAGGATTTCAGGAAGACTGTTGAGTAAACTGGCTGGAATCATCTTCACATTCTGCAGTACTGGCACATACTATGACGTGTCATGGCTGACTTGACCCACAGGTATTCCAGCCTCTACACAGCTTTGCCATTTTTCCTCATCCATCAGGATGAGGATGTTAAGATGCAAAGCAGAGTGAGTCCCACTCCCTCCCCACAGCTTGACACATGCACTTGGCTCCCTCAGCCAGGATGCAGAGGTGCTACACAAAGAGCACAGCTGTCTACATGGAGCTTAATCCTTTATGTAGCTGGAGGCCAGAGATACTTCGGCCTTGCAGGGTTAGAGTGTTTGAGTGGGACATGGTAGTGGGCAACCAGTGTAAGACTCAGATGTGTGGTCAAGTCAGCTGGGGACATCAGCCATCTCTGCACACAGGCTTCATCTGAGGTGATTTACCTCCCACTTTCAAAGGGCTGAGCTGCATGGTCACTGACAGGGACCCAGCCAATCTGCCATAACTGGCAGTGGGAGATTGGTGCTGGTGATTCCAGCAAGACCAATGCTGGAAGAGATAACTCATCAGGATGGTGGGATGCCAGATGTACCACATCTAGGACTCAGTCCAGGAGCTCCAGGAATCAGAAAATCAGCTAGATGTGCCTGTGAAACATTATCTGACACTCCCTGGCAATAATTCAGTGGTATACTGTGGAGACATAAGGAACAGACCCCGTTTATGGTTGCAAGCAAAATATTTCGTGTCTTGCATCCCTTTTATAGTCTACCAAGCGCTAAGCAGTAACTTTCCACTCTCTCACTCCCTTATCATCCTGTTTCAGCAAAACTACTAAGGGTTACAAATATTTACATCATTTGGTCTATCTTTGAGATGCACATTCTGCTTTGTCTTGCAAACTGTCTGTTTTGCTAACCTATCTTTACCTCTCATTGTTCTCTTTACAGTTCCCAAGGCTTTGGCCTGACCAGGGCAATAGTACCTGATGTTTTCTTCACT
The DNA here is from genome assembly GCA_032466535.1 of Forpus xanthops. Lineage (NCBI taxonomy): Eukaryota > Metazoa > Chordata > Aves > Psittaciformes > Psittacidae > Forpus > Forpus xanthops. The sequence goes on along the minus strand of JASSUY010028384.1, from coordinate 85,868 downwards.
GTTCCCAGGGCTTAAGTTGGACCAGGGCGATAACCCCTGAATACATTTTGTTAACTATTTCTATTCCTTCACCCACAGTGTCCCCTTCACTCTGCACCATCAGTTCTGAAGGGATCTCTTTTCACTCCTTGAAAATCTAGAAAACCGTGTTTCATCATGTCACTGGGGAGCTCAGGGAAAGCTGGTATATTAATTAGACTTCCCTGCAGTTTAATCAATCATTGCTCCATGCTTGGGATGGAAATACAGCAATTAATCTTTTTTCTTTGCTTTTCCTATCAAAAGATAACCGTTTGAGCATCCCTTGTTAGCAGGAGAGTAATCTTGCACTCAATTACCACCATTATTACCATTATTTACAGCTTTACAATGTACCCTGCAAGTGTCTGCACAGTCTGTACAACAAAACAAGCAATATGATGAGGCCAGCTAAGGAAGGCTTGGAATTAAATACCAGCTTTCATTCCAGCCTTACAAACAAAGCTGTCTGAGTGAAAGGAGAAGATAGTGCCATTTGACTTGAAAACTGAGACAATTCACGACTTATTGACATCTCATTGAATCTACTTATTGGGTTTTCAAATCAGAGTAGTGTTAAACAAAAACCTCTGTCCAGCAAACAATGAGCAAAGAGCCCAAGAGGTATGGTGAGATGTCAGGTAACTCATATACATAATCACTATTCCTGCAACTTCAGCCCTGTGGGAAGTCCTTTATGTCTGTATGGATTTCACAGGGTTTTTACATTCTATATTCCCAGTTTCTCTGGGAAGATGCTGTTAGGCAACCCCCACATAGGCCCTAAGGACTGCTGGGTCTGAGGTGCTCTGTGAACAGCTAGTGACTATGCCTGTGATTTACACATCTCCTGAATTTATGGAGAGGAGAGCAGCTTGGCTGGCCCTACACCAGCTGTGCTGCACACCACAGCTGTGATGGATCTGCAGCCACATGTAAAGTTCAGTAGCTAGTTTATTCATGCTGCCATGCTAATGTGTTGTCTTGACACCACCACAATATGCTTGAAATTACTTTCTATGGGAAAAAAAAAAAAAGCAGTGTGACTGATAATTCAAAGGAGGAATTATTTCAGTTTGGCACCTTCAGTCCATGCAATTTCCAGCTGCTCAGCAGATTAATATTTCGCATTTTAACGTTTACATCCATCTTCAGATACCATTGCATCCAAAAGTAAAGGCTTGGAAAGAAATTGCAGACCTAAGCTGGTTGAAAGACTTTAAATTATGTAAAGCCCTTGAAGAACAAAGAGCTCATTATATAGGTTTAAAACTGTTCATTTATTTGTAACCAGGCCTTTAAAATAATCTGTCAAAGTGCACACAAACATATCACTGCCTGAGTAGCCGTAACAGGGAAGGGATTTTGTTTCTCTTGCAATATTGCATCAAGAAAGCAATCTCGAGCAACCAATGAAGTATTTTTGCAACAAGGTTCCAAAGTACTCTCAGCACATTGAAATTAGGCAATGGAAACTTCTGATGAAAAATTAGAAATACAAGTATTGTAATGCATAATCTGTATTTGCTTTTACTTTTGGAGGCATTGCTTATGTCTGGGATAAACAGCAGATTTCCACTATTTATTTACAAAGTAAATATTTACAAACTGGAAGTGTGAATCAGGCTGTTGTTATCGCTTTGTCTTTAACATCTGATTACTTCAAGAGATGTTCTGTTGTAGGTGTTAAGCAAAGCTGAGGCCTATATTCTACCAGTCTGCCCGTTCATCTGTCTAATCTCAGATTTGCTGTGGCACCCATTTCTTTACTAGGAAAAGGCCCAGATCATTCTACAACTCTGGAAGCTGTGACTAAACTGCTGTAATGTGAGTTATTTTCCTGTGCCTTGTCCACATAGAGCTTAGTGAGCTTGGGACCACATCCAGAGACGCGCAGTCATTAGTTTATAACACACGTATTCCCTTTAATACAACTGTGTGTTAAACACACCAAAAAATGGCTCAGAACCTGCTTACTGCCATAAATTCCTGGAAGTGTCTGGTAGGGAAGGATGTCAGAGCTTGAATACAGGTAACAGATGCTGAGTTGAGAACAGTTAATAAATGCAGCAATCCTACCGTAGCATGCAGGATCTGGAGCAGCTCAGGCAGGGAGCACAACTCCAAAAGAGATAGCGCAGGTTAGGCTCTAATAGTTTATAATTTATTAGTAATTTTGTTACCACAAGAAGTCATTAGTTGTGCATCAGGTTACCCGATATCTTTGCAATAGTGGCATTTATTAGGTACTTCTCTGGATTAATATTTATTGTTATAGCTGTGTTCATTATATAATGGTTATTGATACTGTTGTGCTTATTTTGGGTATCATGAGCTTCAGAATACTAGCACTTGGGGTAGGACTAGGCAAGGTCTAACACAAAACAGGCATAAGCTGCAGGTTTTTCAAATGCTGCCTGCCCTGTTCACTGCCTTTTAGAGTCTCAGTGAGGGGCTGAGAAAGTCCTGCCCTAAGGTCAGCTTGTGGCAACCAGGACACAGCCATAAATAGGCACCAGAAAGGATTTCCCTCTGCTGCAATCTCTGCCCAAGGTCCAGAGGGAAAAGTGTTCCATTTTGCATGGATGCTGAGCCCCAGGGTGGCTAAAGGGTATCCTTAGAATGCCCCTGGGATCGGGATCTTTTGTAAGAATTTGCCAGCATTTAGCCACTTCAACAGCCGAAATGCAGCACAGAGGTGGCCATTCATGGCTGCATTATTCAGAGCAGCCCTATTCACATGGACAACTGAACAGCAGCACACCACACCCAGAGTGCTGATCAATTAGCTCTCCATAATTGATTCTTGGCTCTTCTCCTTAGTGCTGTTTTCAGCCAAATCTGCTGCAGGGCCCAAGATGCTGAACTAAATGAAATCAAGCCACTGATGCTGTGTGTAGAAGCTCGGCCACCACAGCTGAGGACAGACCCCAGTGAATGGGACTTCTACAGCTATTTTTGCCTTTACTTACCCAGCAAGAGGAATGGCATCAGCTCAGCTCACCCCAGCATCCTTCTTTGTCTGCAGCCATGGCTCAGCCTAGTTCCTGAGCGTTCCCAGCTTCCAATGACTTCCAGCTTGAGCAGGCTCAGTACCTGAGACAGAACCAGGGACCAATTTATGATGGGGGTGAGCAGTCATGGATGTCACAACCAGGGCATACCATGAGCCTAGCCACAACTCACAGTGATGGAGAATGTGTGTGTTCAACACATCCATTCGCGTCTTGGGCAGCAAGTTCTCTCACTTGTACGTGGCTTTTTCTGTATCTAGAGTTAGTTTGAATTATGGGTTCTCATTTTGAGCCCAACACTTTTATCTGACATCTTATTGCAGGGTTTTTCTGGGGTTTTTTTTTTGGGGTTTTTTTTTTTTTTTTCCCAAAATAAAAATCACTTAGGAATCTTCCTGTGGTTTCCAGATTAATTGCAACGGCTATTGGTATGACTTATCTAACAGCAACCTAAGCTGTAAGACCATCTTGCCAGTATCTCACTTAAGTAACACTTCTGCCAGTCTTTGGGGTTTACCTTGACTGGTTTGGGGGATTTTTGGAACACGAAAATATATAAGTTATAGGAAAATCCCAGAAAAAAAGAGATAGGAAGTAAATGAGCCAGCAAATCCATAACAACAACTTTCTGCCCTAACTATTCCCTAACATGGAAGGCTTGTATCTTTTGATATATCCTGGCATCAACCATCAAGGTAACACTATAAAGGCAGTTCCTCATTATGTCATATATCTGTATCTGATACAAATTTAGAAATGTCTGTATTCTTAATTCTCCTACAGGAGAAATAGACAGGGAAATAGTCTGGTAAATGCGGAGTCCTTGTTACAACTCACTGCCACCAAGGAAAGTCCTGCTTGCAAGAAGAAAGGACGAAATCACCCCCTGCTCTTAAATTACCAGAAAAAAAGTGTTTGCTAACTTTTAACTCTAATGATTTTTCTGCCATAAATCATCTTGACAGAGTCACTCAAACTTATTGAAAGCTAGGTCAAGCAAAACATATCAAACCAGCAAATTAAATTTCCTTATAAGGAGATTGACAGAACTGAACTCTTCCATTTGTCCTGATTTTTCTCCCTTACTGGATGGACAGAGCTTTTTTTTTGTGCTCCTTGCTGACTTCTTTGGGTGGCCATGTTCTGACACCTAGGAGAGCAGTCACTGGATGCTTTGGTGGGTTTTCCTTTTTACTTTAATTCATAATGATGCATAAGTAAGGATAAGATTGAAAAGCTACAGGTCAGAACATAAGGTAGGAATCTTCAGCTTTCTAGCACAGTCACTGTCTAGGCAAAATGTTCTCTTTTCCTTTATTTTATGACTAAAGCAAACAAGACCTCCAACATTCAGATACCAGTCTATCTCATTCCCAGTATGAACAACCTCTTCAGAGTGTTCACGGATTTCATACAAACATAATCACAGACTGGTTTGTGTTGGAAGGGACCTTAAAGCTTCACCCAGTTCCAACTCCCTGCCATGGGCAGGGACACCTTCTACTAGAGCAGGTTCTTCCAAGCTCTGTCCAACCTGACCTTGAATGCTGCCAGGGATGGGGCAGCCACAGCTTCTTTGGGCAACCTGTGCCAGTGCCTCAGCACCCTCACAGGGAAGAGCTTTTTCCTAATGTCTGATCTAAACCTACCTTCCCTGAGCCCAAGTTTCACAGGAGGTTTCCAATTCCCCTATGCATTTTTCAGAAGCTGTGATTAAAAAATATTGAAGAACAAATGCCCAGCACTGTGCAATTACAAGACCAAGTGACATGGGTCTCTCCAGCTGCATGCCCTAATGGTGCCACTAGAGAAGCTTACCACTAGATGACACAGGCCTTCACAACATGGTATGTCTTGAATGGTTTTGTGGCAGTGAGACAAGGGCAAGGCTGGACAGCATGGTTTTGGGCTTTGGCAGCACCCTTGCCCCTCCAGAGGAAGTCAATACCTTATCCACAGTTCTCGTGGTCCATTGCTTTCGGCTTGTTGCCCATGCAGGCACATGCTAGGGAGGTTGGATATCTATGGCTTATGCTCAGACATGTGCATGCCATTTGCACTATATTTGCATCTTCTCCATGATCAACATATGGAAGAATAAATAGATCTGTCAGTTAATTTCAGACTGGAAAACATTTTGTTCCAGCACCTTTCCTTCCTTAAGGCATTTGGAATGGTGAAGGTGTTTGACTTTTATTCAGTGCTTGAGGTTACAAGACAAATTAAAATAACAGCACTTTCAAAATGAGATTGCAATATATGTATTGGGTTTCTTTCATTTGATATCTTTGACTGGTATATTAAATTGAGTTGACCAATAGTCACATACCTCACAGGGCAGTGAATTATTTGCAGAAAAGCTTGAATTGCAGTTAATTTAGCCTCCTGCAGCCCCAGTTAAACTGATGTTTCCTTGGATTGTGACTCAGGGTCTGGAGAACTGGATCTTCTGGACTTTTCTGGATGACTGCACTGTTCAGCACTGCAGGCCCAGGACCCTTGTAAAAATGAGCACCTTATGCAAAGCTGTGATGGGATATCCAGAAAGGGTGCAAAATGGTTTTGGGGTGTAACTGCCTTGTGGGAGCTTGTAAAAACTGAGTCTAGCTAAAGTTCAGCTGAATAAAAATCTCCCAAATAGTACCTTGTGTACTAAAGATCTTAGTGCTTGCAGAAGTAATGAGAACTGGAGTTAAAAGCAGCAGCTCAGCTCTGCTGAAAATTAAGGAGATCTTATCCTCCACCCAGACAGCCCGGTACAAAACAACTTGCTGCTGCAACACAGACAGAATCCAGGTCTTTTAGAGAAGGCCAGACCCTCCTGCTCCATGCTTGATACACCCCACTCCAGCTTTTCCCTGCACCGTTGGCGTCGCTAGACCCTCCGTTTCTGTTGTATACATAAGAAAGCAAAAAAATAAAGCAGTTGGAGTTTTTTTTGCAGCTCCAATTTTAGCAGGATTTTCACAGTTACTATTGTGCCAGAACTCCACATGACACAAAGGAATGTAGTGGGTCAGCAGCTTGAAAATAAAGTCTAATTTTATATTTAGGCAACTTATATAAGCGTTTGCTAATTAAGAGAAGCATTTGCCTATCATTCTCCCCGAGGAGAAAAACACACATGATACTTGAAAGGTCCCTTCAAGTTAAAACCAGAATTGCTCATAATTGGCCTTCCTATAAAAGATTTCTAAGAAATTTTCACAGGCCACATCAATATTTAAAAATAAAATCAAGTGTTATGTTTGAAAACACAGTGAGAAATGTGTTGGGTTTTAAGTAGCACAAGATGATAATGTTAGCACCTCTGCTAACAAAATCTCTGCAGCACTTGAAAGGACCCAATTAAATTAACAGGGACTTTTTGTTTTCTGCTTTTTTGTGCTCTACAAGTAATTTGGCTGTCCTTGGCTGGTGATTTCAATGGAGCTGAACCAGGAACCAATTTGCCAGGGAAGGAAGCCTCCAGTTTTCACTCTGCATGAATAATTACTGGGACTGGTTTTGGAAAATAGGCTGAATTCTGTGACGCAGCTTCAGTCAATGGGGGAAAATACCACTCACGACAATATATCTGCTCCTGGCTGAAGGGTGGAGCACTAGACTGTACATTTCTCAGCATGGCAGGATTGGAAAGGCGCTAGTCAGAAATCAACTTTTCCTCATGAGAGATCAACCCAGACAGAGCAAGGGACATGATCGGGGGTGACTGAGCAGAGTAAGTAGGGCACTGCAGTTTTGTGCGCAGCAGTGATGGGGATGCTGTGGCAAACAGTAGCTGTCATTGCACCTAATTGTAAGGGTGAATGTATAAATTAGAAAGAACCAGCTGGCAGCTCATGAGTGATTAACGAGTCAATTTTACAGACTGCCAGAGCTTAACAACTCCAAACATTTTTTTGAAATTAAAGTCAACATTTACCTATGTTGCATCCTATTGATGGGCTTTAATCACCACTGATATCACACGACCATTGCCTGGCTGTGCTTTCAGCTACAGGATTTAGCTTCAAGCAACAGGGTGAGGAACATGCCCAGTGAGCCAGCTTTCATCTGATATTAGTATCTTTAACTGGAGATCTTCATTAGCTGTCTGCTCATCGCAAAATATTGGCAGAAGGCGCTGGAAGTTTTCTTTTGAAATGGCTCTGCTGGAGCAGCATAGGTTGTCTTTCTAGTTCAGTGAGTCCTGTTGCTTGCAGGCTTGGCTGAGCAAAAATACCGCTCTCCCCATCCCTTTGTACCACTATTATGCTTAGGGACTTCCAAACCCTTGCACCATTACTGACAAATCTGGCCACCTTCCCATGTTTTATAGGCTTTTTTCTTTCCTCAAGGTTTCTGAGTTCATGTAATTAATCAGTTTTGTTCCAGTTCATTCTGCTTGATAATTAAGTCCATTTATTCTAAACAGTTTTCTTCAAACATGGAGAACTCCTGTGCGTGAAGCATACCTTTCAGCAGTGAGGGAAAGAAGCTACTGAGTTCTTTGGCTACATTGCCAGCAATGAAAGGTTTTGACTGTCTTTGGGTACCATTCATGAGTCATCAACTAAGGAATAGTTAAAACAGTGACCAATACTCTTCCCAAACTTTAATTTTGACCAATTCAAATATTCCATTTAGGTGACTTTACTAGAAGTAACTGACATTACTATTATTATACCTTCACTTTCATCAGAGACAAAACCTGCTGTCCCCAGAACATCTGGAATTTTCTCATCCCTCCAGTAGTCTGCTTGGCCTTTTCTTCTCCAAAATATTCTCGGCCTCTGTCTGGAGAGCTGATGTTCCCTCCCAGAGCTCAGAGGTGATAGCCTATCTGCTTTCCTGAGGCTACTTCTGAATATGGAATCCTCACAATACACTGCTCACAATAAACAAATCCAGGTATCTAAAAGGACATTACTGTTAACTCTTGCCTGCCGCTTTGCTACTGCTGTCAGAGTCCAACAGCAATTTTATGGGGATACTTCTTTAATGCAACTCTTTTACACATTTTGCTGGCTAGAAAGTGCTTTAAGATGACTAAGAGCTATAGCCAATCTTCCCCTGAGGTCTTCAGACTTACTGCAGCATTCCCCATTTGAATGCACCCTGCGTCCATCACTTAATTTCCTAACCAGATGAAGCACAATGGTTTCTGGCCCATCTGGCTCTGGAGCTCTCATTACAATAGCTGCCTGGGTATTAAAAAAAGACAAATACCTCTGTGATCCTTGTCAGTCTAATACATTCTTACTAGAACTAATAAAATACACATAGTTTAATAAATGAAGACTTGCTCATTCTCTGAAAAATATCTTTGTGGGAGTTATGACAAAACTATTTTCATTCTCCCATTTTGTGCTTAGCATTATCTGTGTAGCTATGAATCACCTTCGCTGCCAAATGGGGGACAGGGGAAAGCCAGTAAGACTCCTGCAGGCGAAGGCTTTAGCTGAATCTGTAGAAGGTTCTCTGTGCTTTATGGTTCTCTGGGAAGTATTTGTATTGCTGACATTTGTACCGATGCCGAGTATATGGAGAACTCGCGCGACAACCGGCAACATATCAAGTCTACAAAAGAGAACTTCAATCTGTGCTTCCCACAGATGACAAAAAGAATTTATGAAGAACTCTGATTTATAGTGAGCCATTCTTCCCCTGGGAAAATGGAGAATTAATAATATTCAGAGAGATGATGCAGATCTAAACCGGCAGTGATGTAAATCAATAAACATGGCTGCATATTCTGAAGATGCCCTGCCTGTTCTGCCTGCAGTAGTAAAGAGGGGGAGTCCTGAAGGGAAAACGCAGATCAGAGAGCTGCCAGCTAGCAGCCACAGCTAAATCTAGTAGGGTTTGTGAACACCAACAGCTGGGATGTGGCAGCTGAGTCTGCATTCCTTCTCCCTTGCCATGGGCAACCTGGCAGATTAGCCTACAATTAGGACTGCAGATGTGACATCAGCCTGTAATGGGGAAAGAAGCAGGCTAGGAAGTGACACAAACATTTTCTCATACAAATCATCTTTCTTTTTCTTTTTCAACAAGTTTTTTGACTTCTTTCTTGACACTTTCCCTCTTTTCTCTCTCCCTTTCTTACTTTTTTCTGTTTAAACATTCTTCATTAAATAAATATAAATCCTGCTCTTCATAAAAACTTCATGCCTTTTTTACATTTATAACATTTTTTTCAACCCTGGAGATGAGGAGTTAATCTTCTGTGCTTTCTAGTGCTGTGTAATGACAAGTGGGCTTTATGAATCTGTGGGCCATAGACTAAGCCTGAAGAAACCCACACTGCAATCAGGAAACTACACCCATTGAAAGAATTGTTGTTTAGCAGGCACTAAGTAAATAACTCATCCTAGTTCATGGGGTATCTGTAAAGCAGGTTAGGTACCAGGATCCCCATGGGCATGGGACATGCCAGCACACATGTGAAAGCAGTGATGATATGTATAGAGGAACAAGAGCTCTGCTCAGGTCTGGCTGTGCACAGAGATGCTTTGGTTTTGGAAGGAGCTGGAGGGACAGCAGACTGCTTTCCCCAGTTCTAGCACGCTGTGCACCTCCTGGATGGTCCGTCAGACCTCAGGAGCAGACTGAGGTAATTGCAAGATGCAGAGCATGTACAGACACTGTAAGGACAAATGTCCCATGTTGGGCATTGGTCACCTTCTCATTTGGAGTATGTGGGAGGATGGAAAGGATACATAAGAGTCCATCTGCAACATTACTGTTCCAGGTAACTCTGGGGTCCATCACTGCCATCCTCACTTCAGTGGAGCTCCTGTGCCATAGCAAGACTGAGAAAACCGCAAAGGGCTCCACTCAATGGAGACTGAAAACCACAGTGGCAGTATTTCTGGCTGATTAACATGGCCTTCTCATATGTTCTGCATTGACCTGGGCCTGGGGGTGTGTGTGTGTGGGGTGTGGGGTGTGGAAGTGCTATAGTAATATCAGTTACCAGCTGAGGTTTTCTCTGCTTTCTCTGCTATGCTCTTATCCTCTTATTTTTTTATCCTAAGAATATGTGGTTTGGTGATGAGAAACAAATCAGAAAGCCCAAGTCTCTCATACCATAACTGTTTTAATTTTTGAGCCAATTGTTTGCTGTTTGTGTTTGGAAAAGCAGAGCACTAAGTATGTGATTTCAACAGGGAAGCCAAGTTTACAGTCAGGTGTCCCAGTGACAAGAATATTCTGTTATACTATGCTTATGTTTTGATTTATGAAGCTCTTGCTTCACCTTCTCAACACTTCTTGTACCTCTTTGGTAATTCAAGCTCTCACATCACATTGCTTTGGGAAATGCTTTTCTAAAAAACAGGGAAATCTCTTTAAAAAACATTTTGCCTCCACTTCTATGACTCTTACCTGTAACTGGTAGAAAGAGAGGTATAATTAGACATTAAAAAGTCAACACATTAAGCTTCTTAATTAATTATGATTTACCTATTAACATCCTTGTAAATTATTCTGCAGAATACGCGATTGCCTTTTCCAGACATAACTGCATTGTTTATCCTATAGAGGCTTTCCACCAAGTTCCGTAAAGCCGAAGGTACTTGTTAATTGTAATAACAGCCCATGCACAAAGCAATCATTTAACCTGTCCTTCCTTGCTCACAACTTCCATATGCTGGCAGCTTATAATATCCCACAAATGGCCCATTTCCATTTCAGACATAGTTTTTTTTCCTCTAAAACATGTAGACTTGTATATCATATGCCGTAACTAATGTTTCTCACATTTTTAGGTGTAGAATCTAGACTCCACTATCCCCATAACTCATGACATAGGATAGATAAACTTTACTACAGCTACCTGTAGCACTTTGAAAGCAGGACTGCTGGATTTTAAGTTATTTCCCAAGACCATGGTGTCGTGGTTTCAGGCGTAAATCAATCTGCCTGCCCACTCACTCCTCCCAACCTTCTTCCCCCCACTTCGGGGGGGGGGGAATGGGAAGAGGAATCGAAAGAATGCAGCTCCCATGGGTTGAGATAAGAACCATTCAGTAACTAAGGTATAACACAAATCACTGCTGCCACCACCAATAACAACAAAAAACAGAGAAAAACAAGGGAAGAGGACAGAGCTGCTCACCACTCGACGATTGAGCTGTGAACTCCAACAATAATACAAGAGAAAATACAAGAAAAGAGAATACAACAGATCTTCACCTGATACCTAGCCACGCCACGCAGTGCCC
>JASSUY010028384.1:61083-74526 GCA_032466535.1 Forpus xanthops | reverse complement strand
GAAACTCAGAAAGTCCTTGGTCAAACCAAAACATTCTAAGCCATAACTATAAACACTGGTGTTATCTGCACTGTTCCAGAGCCGAAAATCCAAAACACAGTGCTATACCAGCTACTGTTTAAAGGGGAAAAATGTCTGCTGCTGCTGAACCCATGACACATGGGAAATAAACAGACCTAATCATAGCTTTCCAAAGGGCAGCAATATTCTCTGTGAGCACACACACATCATCAACCTATTAACAGGGCACATATTACTGCTACCTGATGCTGCAGCATTTAATGGTGAGTGATTGACTTCAGGTAGCTTGATAATCAGGTGCAATTTAGGAAGGGGTGGGACTGGGATATTGGAATCATTTAAAGATCAGGCAACCTTCTTTTTTACCTTTTTTTCTAGAGACAGGGGCTCCAGTGATGTTTGCCTGTGCCTGACTGTGCTATGCTCATGGTGAAGGAGGAGGGCAAAGAGACAGCACTGATGTAGGTATAGGAGAAACGTCTGTTATGAGTCCTCACTTGGTGTTCTCCATCTTGCTGGGCTGCAGAAGCTGCGTGTGTACCATGGCTCACATAAAGTGGTGCCTCCTTTGCCAAGCTGCCAAAGAGAATCATTGTTGTGGGAGATGGGCTTGCTTTGCTCCTAAAGGCCAGCAGCTATCAGGTATGTGCTCCACCAGGGTCTGGGATCATGTAAGGCCTAATGGCAGGGTTCCTGATGCTGCTTGGTGAGAAGACTCTGCTCCAGTCCTGTGCTTTTTTTCCTCATGAGAATTCACATATAGTTGGTTTGTACACAGTGCTCAATAGAGAATCTGTTGGCTTTAATCTGTTTGGATGTATTTGGTGGGTCTTTGAATGCCTTTTGGGGAAAGAAACTCACACCTACACTTGCTTTGCTGAATCAGGTAGTGCAGGCAAACTCAGCTGACTGCTTTCCTGTAAATTAGGTTCCATCTCAAAAGCATGGCATGATAGCAGCTCCATAGCATTGACCTGAAGGGGGGTGGAAGTGCTATAGTAATATCGGTTACCAGCTGAGGTTTTCTCTGCTTTCTCTGCTATGCTTTTATTCTCTTATTTTTTATCTTAAGAATATGTGGTTTGGTGATGAGAAACTTTAGAAAATCTCATTGGAATTCTCTTCATTTCACCTTTTCCTCTCCCCATTTCCAAGGCTAGAGAGGTCTGCTGAACACTTTGCTTCTTCCAGCTGATCCCTTCTGCCTCTCCAGTGCTCTCTTAGCAGGAAAATCCTCCTCTCACCCTCCTCCTCTTCTCTTGCCATGTTCAGAAACCACAGTCGTGGGCTGAAGGACTCTCAGTGCTGAGGTTCGTGGGCACTTTCTGTGGTCTGAGTTATTTCTGAGACTAATTCTCTTATGAGCTCTTCTTGACAAGGTTTGTTAAGTGTCTGCTTAACAAACATCCAAACTTTGAACCTTTAGAGATGCCAAATGGGGGGGTTTAGCCCAGTTCTTCCTTTGGCACCTGTAACTGCTATGCAAAGCTTGCTTATGTTATTTTCCTTTCTGCTGTCGGATCTTTCCTCCACATCATTTACTCCTTTGAATAGCACTTTGGAAAAGGAACTTTGATGTCTGCTTTCAGCTGAAAAATGACCTGTTCAAGCACATTGACAAGAAAGCTGTAATTTCAGGGTGTCATCTTTCCTTCTACAGTCATGAGATTCATTGCAGATGAATGGAACAACTGACAAGTAACTTCTCAGTCACGAGTTTCAATAGACGTGCAAGAAAATGCTCTAATAGTCAGATGAGGAGCTACATTAGATGCAATTTCTGCAAATGACCCCTTATCAGTATATCTAGCTTCCTCCTAGCATGAAAAAACACCTTCACAGGTGTATTCTTCCAGGAAATCTCAAAAGGTTGTTTTATTTGCATTTGGTTTTGTCAGATCTGTTGGTTTTGCTTTGTAACTTAAACTGCTGCATTTAGAAACAGGTTTTTTTTAGGCTGTGTGTATCTACACACCTTTAGGTATGATTATAAATGCCCCTGTGCCACAGTTCCTGCTGTATTTCTGCAGCATACATAGCTTTTTGGCTGGTTGAAACACAGATTGTCTTTTAAAAGGCCCTGATCAGCCAGGTTATTTTATTGAGGAGCTTATTGTCATAGAGAGCCAAGTCCATGGCACACAGGATCCAATGGAAGGGCTGGCAGCCCATGAATATGGTGCTGTTTATGCCACAGTTATGATAAACACTTTGAAAAGCATTTCCAGTTATTTTAAATGACTTTGTTCTCCACATCCCTGAACTCTGATCACTTGCAAATTGAAGCGCTCTTAAAAACTTTAAGTACTCCATTAATTTTAAATTGCTCTAAACTGTAGGAGCCCAGAAACCCAAAGCACTCCTGAAGATCTGAAGCGCTGCAATTACTTTGAATCATTCAGAAAATGTTGGTTCAAAACCCATTTTATGCATCCATTTTTTTCCTCAGTGCAACAAATAGAGCAGAGACACAACATCTTCAGCCCACTAGGGAAAAAAACACCATTCTAAGGACAAGCCTTTATCCAAATTGTTAAAATAAAAAAGGAGCAACTTTGAGAACATTCAATAATATGCAAAGATTGCAAGAAAATGTATGTGCCTTCACACACGTTTATCTACCCCGAATCTTAGTTTCAGGCAGACATCTGCTATGTTGTTTCCCTGTTAGTGATGACTTTATTAAAGTCTTGAAGATGCTGGTTCTGCTTTTTCACACTCACCAGGAGCACCCTGGCCTGCTCCACCGGTGCATTATCTGATAGGAAACCTTCATGGGGGCTTCTGGGCACTGGCTGCTGCCTGTGAGCACTGAAGCCTGCCTGATTTCTGCCTGGATTGATGATAAGCTTCACCTCTGAAGAATAGCTCTGAGATTCTGGTATTTTAATAAATCCTATATGAAAAGAGGCAGGTTGATAAGGGCCTGAGGTTATTGGCAGGATATATTGGCAGAATGTGAATATGGGGCAATGAAACTAATGTTTCCCACCCTTGGCTGTCACACACTCTTAATACACAACTGGCACAGCCTCCTGCTGAGGCTGAGACACATTATGACCGTTCCCATCATGTCCCTGATCGAAATGATCAGTCAGCCCAAGCCCCTTTGACCAGCTGCCTGTCCCTCTGGTGTGCCTATGCGGTATGGATGTTCAGAAACTCTAGGCTGATAGACTTTCACACTATAATGTTACTGCATTGCCTCTCCTGCATGTCATTCCTTGTCATTCCCCAGCACAATGGTAACCCCCAAGATATGTCTGACATGCACCCTGGAGGTATTTTGTTATAGAGAAGAAAAGATTTCAGAATTCCTGAAAGCTGTGATACTTTTGTAAAGGGAAGAGAAATACCTTACAATAACCGTGCAAAGTTTGCCCATTTCCTGAGGTTTTTCTGATGCTGAAATGGGGCTTATAGGACTGTAACGTAGAAACTGATACTGTCTGCACCTAAAGGTACTGCCATGTAAATCCTTCTATTGCCTCATTGACTTCAGTGCTGCTATTCCCATGCAGAAGTGTCTGCCTCGTAGTTTTAGTGACTTATAGTATTACATAGAGGTTCCACTACCAGCTGCACACCTCCTACTGAGCTGCTCAGGGTTGCCATAGCTCCCATCAAGTCCTGGTGACCAGGCTCTGAGAAGAAAAAGGTGGCAGTTCTGCTGAGCCCCCTCCTTTTCTGAGAGTCAAAAGCTCTATTACTTCACGATTGCTGTGCCGAGGCAGCCTCCAACTGTCACATTAGCCTCAAGTCCTTCTCTGTTCACAACAGATCCAGCTTGTTCCTGGGATGGCAACTATGCCATAGTTTTCTTTCTGCATGATGTCTTCCATCCAGTTCTGTTAGTTGCCCATGCTGTGTGCCTGTAAACTTGTGAAATGCTGTCTCTCCATACGTTCTTACACATTTCCTACTCTGCTCTCAAAGTGGGACAAAGCTGTGGTTTGCTGGATGCTGCTGGACTTCGTTTTCTCAGCATCTTCTGCTGGGGACAAAAGACAAAGTGTGTGGGACTGACAGTCTCTGAGTGTCGGCCACCAGACATTGACAGACAGGTTTTATATTCAATGAGGAAAATATCACTCCATTTAATTGCAAGGTTGCTTATGGACAAGACTCATAAGTGTAAATGAGCTCCACAGAGCATGTGACAGGTTCCTGCCACATGCTAGGAGCCTCTCTCTGCAAGCAGAAGAACATGAGAAGAAATGAGACAGCTCTGGGGGCTCAATGAGAAAGTAAGGTGCTGCAGCTCCATCCTGTCTGGCTTCATGCCCATGTCTGGACTGCATAAAAACAGGGGAAGGGGACTTGCTGTTAGATGTAGATCTGAAGCCATCAAACACAAAGGAATCCTTATCCCAGAACACCAAATCAGGCTTTCACACCCCAGTGCCACCTCTGGCCCACCTGCACGCCAGATATTTAGGTTTCTCTTGCAAACCATATTCCCCACCTTCAGAGCCTCCAGAGGACTTGAGCATAAGATCAATGGTTTGGAGGAAACTTCAGAATCTTGCCAACAGAGTTAAAGTTGACAAGCAGGGATTCTTTATTGTGGTGCCGAGAGACATGGGGGATAGCTCCACCTGATGTGTGTCACCATGTTGCTACACAAGCCAACCTTATCTAGTCACTTGGGCATTCATATGTATTCATGAGCTACACATGAATTACATCATTTTCCAGAAAGTTTCCCGCATACATACAAAAATGTGGTGGTGGTCTCTGAGGGTCATTTGCTTCTTCCAACAGTTGTCATCACTGCTGGCAGTCTTTGAAGCACCAACTTAATTAACATTACAGACAGCAATCATCCTGTCCTTCTACTTATCAGTTAGTTTAACTGGTCCCATCCTGGACGGCTGCTAGACCCAGATACTCCCCAGTAGATGTTTACACTAGCTTAATGGGTTCATTAACACCACAAACATAGCAATCATCCTGTCCTTCTACCTATCAGTTAGTTTAACTGTGCCCATCTTGGACATCTGCTACTCCCAGATACTCCCCATCCCCAGGTCCTGTTTTCCTATTGTTTTTATTACACTTTTTGTACTGAGGTCATAAGGACCTAAAACTATGTCAACCACCTTCAAGCACCTCAGGTGTTTTCCATTACAAAACAGTCAAACTTAAGGTTACTTAGAACTGATAACTTTTGTGCTTTTGTGCCTCCTTGTCTCACAGAGAAGGGCAGAGGCATCTCTACACCAACTCAGGGACATAGTGGCTTTGGCTTCCTTCTTTGGGGAAGAGGAGAAATAGAGGTGTTCTCCTGTGACACTTGTTGCATGGGGTAATGGTGAAGTTGAGATCAGAGGTTAATATGACACCTTGGAATCTTGTGTTTTCAGCTTGCAGTATCCCTGCTCATCCAGCCAGCCCAGCAGCAGGAGGTGGTGGCACTGCTGTCCCCGAGGGGACATGGTGTTACAGGGTGTGTTCTCTCCTACTGTCCTCTCATCCCTTTAGTAAGACTCCTTGCCTCCCTTGACTTCCAGGCTGTAGAAGGTGAAGTGACTCTTGGTCATATACAGATGCTCAGCAGCAGAAAGCTTCCCACAGGAACACCAAAGCCAGAAGTTAGTTCTGAGATGAGTGCCTCAAGGGACTGGTGAGTGCATGGGGCTGGCTGCTGGGCTGGCTGGGCACTATATGTATTTCTTATTACTTATGTATCTGGGCAACCCCTTGTGAGAGCTGGAATTCTATCTGAGAGTCCGCTGTGTGCATCAGGCCCTAGGCTGTTCCAATGGAGCAGAGCTGGGTGTTTTACCCTACCCCAAGGGATCTGCACAAACTTCTACTTCGTTAGTGATGTTTAAGAAGATCCTGCAGATGAGCTGCTTCCAGCTAATATCTAATCAGACAAAATACCCTTTTGGCAAGGCATGGGAGCAGCACAGCGCTGAGGACAAGTCACACTGATCTTCAGCTGCTGGGGGAGAGTGAGGGATGACTAATATGTGATAAAGCAGCACAACGGGTTTGCCCCCTGGTAAAGCCTTTGATTTCAGCAACAGCCATTGATAGATGAAACTAAGAGGTGCTTCATATGCTCAGATAAAGCAGTCTGGGTGCCATCATAAATAGAAACTTTAAATAGACTTTATCTTGTGCAAAGGATGAGAAGAAACAGCTCTGCAGGAAAGCTTTTGGGGATCTCCATGAAGTCGTTTGTTCTGCATTTGTTTTCCCTTTATTATTTTTAAGGTAGCATTTACCACAGAGTACATAATTCAGCATCTTTTAAAAATATAAAATCTCTGATCCAAGAAACGGTATCAAACATTTAGGTTTTCCTCCTTTCTTAACGTAACCGTTTCAATCAAAGGACTGTGGCCTACTGTGTGGCTGAGCAATGCAAACTTTTCATCTTCAGTCAAAATAACCATCAGGTACTTCCACATTTCTGTCCCTGAGAAATTTGCTGTTTAAGAGCTATCTCTGCTTTTAGGCTCTGATCTCTGTACTATGTTCAGCTAGGGGAAAAGACTTGGAAAAGTAATTTTTCATCACTCTGGGGAGATGTTTACTTCGGGAACTTGACATCATCAGTTGCCTCCGGCACAGCCCTAATTCCATAAATACATCAAGGTCTGACTTTGAGCCCATGCATCTTGAAGCATCCCTATAGCTTCATACAGGGAAGGATGTGCTGCGAGAGGACTTGATTCCAGGGGAACCTGCATGGGATGGTGGGTACCTTCTGAGGTGCCTCATAGCAGTGGGATTTGTTTGGAAAGACTAAAGCAGTCCCAACTGGCTCTGGGGTGCTCCCCCAGCCCCATGGCTTTGTTTGAGGACAAGGTGAGAGCCACTGTCCCTGCTCCTCACAGAGCTCCCCATCCCACCCATTCATCATTGCACAGGGAGCACAGCAAGTCCCCAGTGAGGTGAAAGCAAAGGCAGCTGGGTTAGTGTGAGGTTTTTTCATTGCTACTCCCTCCTCATTAATGCCATGTAATCAGTCAGTCCACAAGTGATTAATAATGGCTCTAACTGCCTTTCTTCTCTGCCTTCCCACTGGCAGAAGCATCTGCACAGACCTGCCTTTGCTGAAATTCACTTATGTGCTCCAAGACAGCAGGCATGTCACCTCTGCACGGGTCTGGTCCCATGACTGCCCAGCTTTGCACTGGCACCCAACTCCAATGAGGAAGTGAAGTGAGCACCCCATTTGCTGTCAGACCTCTATGTTGGTGCCAGGGGCTGATTCGGTTTATTTTCAGTGACTGTACACACTGGTTTATTCTTAATTTCATTTTTAATTAACGGGCACTCACCCCAAAAAGCTATTTGCTAGTATGAAGGTTGTGTGAATGCACTAGAAATGCAATAAACAGCTGCACTTTAGTGATTTTGTTCCCAGAAGTAGCAATACAGTGAAGGGCTGGTTCCCTATACAGCACTCAGCAGTAGGAGAGGTCAGAAAGCATAAGCACTGCAGCTGTGATATGAGACCACAGCCAGTACAGTGAGATGGCCTCCCTCCAGCTTGGGCAAGGACTGAGATGCAGCAGCTCCAGTACTGCCCCTCTCCAATGGAAAGGAACAGAGCTGCTGCTTTTTTTACCAATTCTTTTCTTTACCAACTCTTTGCAGCTCCCAATAGCTTAAGAGAAGATTTGAAGATGTATATGAAGACATGACTCCAAAGGGTACTTTGTAAACATCATATTTGCAAGGGACCGATGTGCTGTGGTGGTGTGGAGAGCAGGCTCTTCACCTTGTCTGTACCTGCTCAGCTGAGCATCACCCAGGGGAAGTGCAGCCAAGCCTTTGGTGCCAGGGTGCCTGGACCCACCCCAGCAAGGATCTGCGGCTAGTGATCCAAAGCCTGCAAAATGAGCTGCATGGACGCAAACACCTCCTAAAGCACTTCGGCAACCATCAGCTACTAGAAGAACTAACCTGAAATCCATCATTCCTGTGTGGAAGCCAAATGACTGAAAAATCATTACATGTGCCAGCTCTTAAGTGATGTGTGATGAGGTGCTTAGCAGTTGATCATGGAAAAGATGAAACCATTTTATGAAAGAAAGGGAGGGGAAAGACGGAAGTATCTGCCTACACCAAATTGAGCCCTCTCCAAGAGATGAGACGCAGGTTTTGTTGCACTGAAGTAACTGCTAAAAAAGAAAATCATTGAACTTGGTGATGGAAAAAATGTCTTATTTCAATAGGTGGAGTCCAAATAGTGGCTGCAGTCTCCAGCTGTGTCATTGCTTTAATGAAAGATCCTGTTTTTCACTGCAAAACCTGGTGAAAACATTCACACTGAGAGCAGATCCACTTAGAAGGATGGTGCTGCAGCCAGCAGTCCTCCCACTGCGCAACATTTCTGCACTGTTTTATTAGTCCTTTAGCCATTTTATACCTAATTACCTATTTTCAGCCCCAAATCTCTCCCTCAGAAACTGATCTGCTGGGCACAGCTCTACCACACCCCCATTCTTGCTAAGCACAAGTGCCACAGTCTCTTCCAGCTCATACCTTGCCTGTAACTAAAAGAAAACATGGTGTTTCATGTTTCAACAAGTTCAGCTAAGAATCAGGGACTTCATTGCTCACCACCGACCCCAGCATGGGTCAGTGTCCAGCCAGACTCAATGGGGTTTCATGTGATTTTTTTCCCTCCAGGTATCCAGTAGAACGTTGCCTGCCTTGAGGTCAAGCAGTGATTTCTGTGGAAATCCCACTTGAAGCATGCGCCCATCAACTTATCTTTGACAGTCAATTCTTTTAGCTTGTATTTAATTCACTTTGTGTGCTGTGTTGATTTTGTACTGAACCGGCTTCTTGTGGAATACTAAGTCAAATATTTTACACAAGCTTAAATCAACACTATTTCCTTTATTAAGCATAATTATAATCTCATTAAAAAAAAAATCCAGCTAGTTTTAGAAGATCTATTCCTCATCAGCCCCTGTTGATGGGCATTAATGACATTATCCCTTCCTATTTTTTTCAATCTCTGCAGTAGTTTCTCATTGTCTGGGACCCATTATCTCCCCAGGATCAAAGCTCAGCAGGCCTATCAATATCCCAATCACTCCATTTCCCCCAAAGCAGCAGCCTTCCTTCTGCTGTAGTTTTGCCTGTACTCCATGAGCTATGCAGAACCAGCATGAGCAGCCCAGAAAGCCCAGTAAGTTCTCTTCAAAGCACTTCTATGCAAATCATTTCAACTGCTGATTTGAAGATGCTTAGCTCTTGTAACAATTGCATGCTGCACCCTGAACTTCTGTTATGCAAATTGTTGTCTGATGGGAAAAATCATCTGATGGGAATGCATCATTTATGGTTGTTTTTCTCCCCACATTCAGAACAGGAATACTTGTTCATTGAAAACATTTGTCTTTCTGCATAATTATTGCCATTTCTATAATTTCAATTTGGTCACAGTCCAAAGACATTGTTTGGCTTCACTTCATCCCTAATATATATTAAAGACTTTCTCATACTGCTCATTTCTCTGGAGCTGCAGCCTGTCTCTTGTATTATTTTCCTATCCTTATCTAATTTATCTAGTTTCTAATTTCCAAATTACACAAATTGCAACTTTCCCCTTTTCTGTTTGTTTTCTATTTGGATGCAAACATTGCTCCTTTCATTGTTTCTCTGTGACATCTTTGATTTCTGTAACCATCTCAGGGATCCTTCGCCAGAAAAGAGGGACTTGGGCTTTCAGAAGCTTTGGTTTCAGGAGCCTGCAAAGGTATTCCTGGGCTCTGTTTCACAGTTTGCCCTGGTACAGTCGTGTTTTGTATTGTAAAATTGGCTTTTCCAAAGTGCCAAATGGATGTGTGACCAGCTGAAGTTTCTTTCCAGCTTCCCATGAGTTGAACACTTAGCTTTTCCTGCTGGAGGAATGGTTACAGCTCTGTCCTGGAGTTAATTCCTCTCTGCCAGAGAGCAAATACTGTTCTGTTGGATGCCACTTGCCTTTGCATTAGCTGAAATAAACTCTAGAGCTTCAGTGGGTGCTGACAGGTACACAGAGATGCCTGTTCTCTGCCAGCCCTTCCCAAACACTTTCTCATGCTTTCATCCCAAGTTTCTACCTCCATCAGTGGAATACATTTGATGAGCTGGGTGAATAAGTATACTTGCATGAGAAGCAGCTTATTGCTCTAAAGAGGATGCTTCAAAAATGCAGTTTCTCATTGCTGGGATAGTTGGGCTAAGGCTTTCTCACCTTTTCTTTTCTGCATGGGGCTAACTTGTTAATTGATGAGCATTTTCTGCTTGTTAGGCAGCATGTATTCTCAGTTTTTTGTGCTTCTGCCTTTAAGTAACAGACTTAGATTATCAGAGGTCATCCTATGGCTAATTTTAAGGATTGTCTGGCCCAGCTGCTTCTGTCAGAGCCATGCAATGCTCTTAGTGGTAAGATTTTGAAAGAGGAAGGAAGGTTGACAGAAAGCTCTTAATTTAGGTGGCAATTTGGAGGCATGTTGTCTACCTTCAGGAGGAGTGCTCACCTCCGTGGTGGCTCTACAGAAAACTTAGTGAGATGAGAAAGGAAACCTGGCAGCTCAGCCTGTGGAGATGTAGGCACAGACCCCGTTTCAGGTTAGTAAACAAAATCGTTTATTATCTGAAGGTCCAGGGTTGATATAGGCTCTACAAAGTACCCGCGTGTATGAGCGGCTAATACAATTGGTTCGCTATCGCCACCCATGTGGGTATCTTCACTTCTTCATTGGTTGTCTTGCTTCTCGCTGTTGTCCCCTCATTGGATACTGGTTCCTCGCTTCTTTCTTTCTTCTTATCTTGCTTACCTCTCCCTGTAATACTCCCAAAACTTTCCCAGCAGCATTCCTCTGCTATCTCAAAGCTTTCCCAGCAGCTAGTCTAGCTCAGAAATCCTTTACAACGAGGTTTACACCCCCACCAGCCAGCATACAGATGGCTGCTCTGGAGCTGCTGCCTTCCCTGGACCACCTAGACCTGGGGCTGGGTTTGCATCTGTTGTCTTGAACATCCCTTTTCTGGGATGCTGCATCTCCTCTTGAATCTCAGCCAGGCTCTAGGGGCTTGTACCCAACACTTGTGCCTGCCTTGAGGGAGCTCCCTTTTTAACCACCTCTCTACATAAAGGCAATGCAGGTTTTCTGTGCACTGCTCTAACAATGAGCTCCCAGTGTAAACCTCAGCACATCTGCATAGCATGTGAATTGGTCACACTCCCTGCTGGTGACTTCAGCAGAAGAGGAAAGCCAGCAAATCATGAAGGCAGCACCCTCTCTAATGGAGATGCTTTTCTTTGCTGTTTGCTCAGATTGTTTAAAACACATCGCATTAATTGCCTTCACGCCTCACAGCCTGAATTTTTGCCAGAAAAAAAAAAAACAAAACCACATTAGGTTATGAATAAATGGAGAATAACATTATATCCCTGAGAAATTTTAGTCTTACACGACGTTGCTACCCACTTTGATAACTACTTGTTCCACAGAGGAGCCAAGTAAGTAGTTTTCCACTAATTTATGTCACTAGGTTGTAATTACTTTCTAGTAATAGCTTTGTGTGATGTTCTGTATAAATGCAAAACATAAAAACAGTCCCTAGGAACTTCCAGTTCAAATGACATAGAAAGTGGTGCCATATTAACAAATGGAGGATCATGCTGGGCCTTTTCTATCCATAGTTAGCCATCAGATCAGGCTGATATTAGATAAAATACAGTTACTTCACAAGCATCAACTCTGATTGCTCACATTAAAATTATTATACGAAGCAAAAAAACACAACCAGAGCCTGTTAAAGTTTACTTAAGTGTTAAAAATGAAAAAGCATTCTACTAAAGCAAAGGCTTACAAGCATCTTCCTCGTCTTGTATGCCAGCCCATAAATTTCCCAACCATTGAGCTTCTCCACAACGTTGTTCTTCCCTCTTTACTCCAAAACTTCTCATGTAGTCAACCATATATCACTCTGCAGCCAGAAGTGCTGAGTGTGCTCTTTGCAGTGTCCAACTGCCAGGTGAAGGGATGCTCACAGTATCCAGGGGCAGGGAAGAAGCCACATTTTCAAAACACATGGCGCTGCACGCATCTGCAGCATCAAGGTCCTTTGAAACAGACTCTTGTAGGAAGATATCTGTTGGACATTTCGCATTCTCAGGATATCAGGATCTAAAATCTACAGAGAAGAATTAACTGAACAGCATCTCCAGGAGCCCACTAACATCGATGACCTCTGCATACACAGCAAAATTGATTAAATGTACACTTACTTGCCTGCAGCCTCAGCAGGGCCAGCAGGTCAATCACATTAATATCAGATACTCTGTTTTATTGGAGATTTCTTTGTGGAAATGAACGTCAGCACGGCAGAGTCCAGAAATATAAAGATTCGTTGGAAAAGTCAAACGTAAATGGATTATATCTTCCAGTTTGACAGAGCGTTTTCCCACTGATATTTCTCCGTAGGCACTTCAAGGTATAGATGCAATGTCGGATGTGCGCTGTGGTTAGAAGAGCTGTCTTGTCAGATTAAGTGTCTTAGCACAACAAAGAAACAAGTGGAATGTGGTGGCTTTTGGTATGCAATACACCTTTCCTGACATTGGAGGCGTTTTTATCAACACCTCCATCTCTATTATTGGCCTTTCATAACTAAGAAGAAAAATCAAGATTGCTGAGGCAGGAGCTATGGGGCACGTTTAAGTTACCTATCATAAAAGGAGATTGACCATAGACTGGAAGTACCTGTTATGCTGTGACTGCAGAAGACTGTCATTGTTTGGAAGAAACCAGCAGTTTGGGTGCTTACAGCAGAGTTAATGGGATGGCCTTGGCCCATCAGCCTTTCCACTCTTTCCTCCTTTGCAGATTCCTGTTCACAGTTCAGTCTCCTGCTTCCTTCATTGCTTCCCTGAACTGAAACCACATTTGTGCTGTGATCAGCATCACAGCAGTTTTAACATTGTGGCCACATGGACTGGAGAAAGGGAAAGAGCAGAGCTTGGGAATTTCTGCTCTGCTTTATTGCCCCAGAACAGCCCACAGACTGTAGTATCTACCTTCAGGAGATATTACAGTTTACAGCACAGTATATGACACCAAGCTCTGTGGCTCAGTTGATACATTGGAGGGAAGGAATGCCGTCCAGAGGTACCTTGACACGCTTGTGAGGTGGGCTGATGCCAACCTCATGAAGTTTGACCATGCCAAGTACAAGGTCCTACGCCTGGGTTGCAGCAATCCCAGGCACAGCTCCAGGTTGGGTGGAGATGAGATTGAGAGCAGCCCTGAGGAGAAGGACTTGGGGGTGTTAGTCGATGAGAGAATGAACATGAGCCAGCAGTGTGCTCTTGCAGCCCAGGCCAACTGTATCCTGGGCTGCATCAAAAGGAGTGTGACCAGCAGAATGAGGGAGGTGATCCTGCCCCTCTACTCT
>JASSUY010028384.1:47151-60983 GCA_032466535.1 Forpus xanthops | reverse complement strand
AAGGCCGGGTTGGACATAGCCTTGGGTGGCATGGTTTAGTGGGAGGTGTCCCTGCCCATAGGAGGGGGGTTGGAACTGAATGATCTTAAGGTCCTTTCCAACCCTAACTATTATATGATTCTATGATTAGCAAAATAGCTGTCATTCAAATGTATAACTTCAGATATCATAGTGTTATAGAACACAGTGGAAATTAAAGGATAGAAAAGGTGAGTGCTTCAGTGGTCCTGCCTTCTCCTGCCCCAGCATCACACAAGTGTGACACTGACTCTATGCAGCACATCAAAAATCTCTGCTGAAACTGGTAAAATGACAAGGAGATGAAGCTACTAGCACAGGGTGGTCGTATGGCTGGCAACTGCTTGCTAGATTTCATGTTTTGTTTACATATATTCATCCTCATCATATTAAATTAGGTTTCAAAATGCTTTGAAACTCTTGGACAAATTCAGTATATCATTAAGGGAAGATTCATTTTTCTGTGCAGCATTATTAAACTTGTGTCTAATATACACCCTTTTTAGTACCAGTTTTCTGTAAGTTAATTACCCAAAGCTTTTCTGCACCAAGGACACTAATGAAACCTCTAATGGAGTGGAATCACCAAATTTGTTATTAATATAGAGGAGTACTTGGATTTATGTTTTAAGGCAAAAAGAACCGAGGAGAAGTGGCAGATCTGCGAAGACTGTATGTTGCATTTGTATTTTCAGAGGCTGGATCATTCCTTGATTACTTCATCCCCTGGTTACTTTTACAGGTGGGGTGAATGTGTCTATGTGAAAAGAATGGTTAGCCAAGGCCTCTATGGTACCTGTAAATCACAGGCAGCACTAATTGCTTTGTTTTTTCCCTGTGGGTCTTAGGATTGTTTGTGGTCTCAGCTGTTCCCATGGCTGGTTCCAGTTCCAAGCTGCCATTTCAAACATCATCTTGTACCCAGTCCCGAGCAGCTGAGGCACAGCCAGCTGCATGTAAGGGGAGTTATGGGCAAGAAGAGAACATGTATGAAAAGGCAGGCAAAAATAGAGAAATGACAAGAAAAATGTGCCAGCACTGTTCTTTGATGAGAGCAAAGCAGGAATGGGAGAAGCTCTCAGAGTGGAGTACATGAAGATACATGTTTTGGATAGAAAATAAACCAGCAAAGACTGCAAATATCGGTACTGTGGGGAATGTATTGCAGTTTGCTGTGAGGGAAACAGTGTCAGCATTGAAATGCTCATCCCACCTCCTCACACAGGCTGCACTGCCCCTATACAACACCCCAAAGGTATTGCATGAGCATTTGAAACAGTAAATAGTGAATTTATTCCTTCATAAATGCTCTCTTAATACCTCTCAATAGATGCTGAGGATGGTGGAGTTTGGAGATCTCCCTCAAGATTCAGACTCCATGCGTCAGTGAGGTTGGGAAGGGCTCCCCAGCCTGCTTTTCCCTGGTTGCAGGGATGATGCTTTGCTGGGGGGACCATGGATTACCATGGAAAATTAGATAGCAAAGGACTTATGGACTCTGTGACATATGCTCTCAGAGGGCTTGATAAACTGCTGCAATATTTACCTACTCATCCACTTTCTATTTCAGAGGCAAAAAGGGCAGCAGTGATTAAAGTAAGTGGCCCTGTGAGAGCTTTCTTTCTCTAACTTGTCTACAACTGCAAGACTTTTAAGAGATGAAGGGCATTAGGAAGGCTAGAAATAAAGATACTTTTATTGGTTTATATATTTTTAGGCAGAGAAGCATGCTATCTCCTATGTAGGAAACATAATATGAAAGAAAGGCATACCTGCAGTGCTATAGAGCTTCACATAAAACAGTGCAAGGAAACCAGACAAGCATTCAAGAATAATCCTGAGCTTAGCATCTTTGGTACTTCAGTCTAATTTATTGCCTCTTAAGAAGTGACTTGACCAGAGAGCCTTGACATGAGTTTGTTCAGGGGGAGTGCATGATGCTGTCACCTAGCAGAAAATGGGTCAATAAAATGAGAGCTGAACCCTGAAAAAAGGCTGAAAATATGGCAAAAGATGTTTAATAAGGACAGAGGCTGCATCCAGCTTCACCTGCACTGCAGGGCTGTGCATCAGGGATCCTGAACTGAGGCATGTTCAATCAGGAATTACAGGAGGAGATTCAGGCTGGGAGGCTGCAGTCAGCCCCAAAAATCCATTCTCATCACTTGTGGCCAAAAAAGCTTTGATTGTATCCTTTGATTTCTGCTTAGGCAGTGTCATCACAGGACAGAGAAGGCTGGGCATCTTCCTCCCATTATACAGGGAGGTATCCTTGCCTACCTGGCTCTGATTATCTGATCACATAGGAGTATGTATAAGCCCAGCATCTCCTTCGTAATGATGGAGCAGCCCTCTGGACTCGTCCTTACTGTCTGTAGTAACAAACACATTCGTGCACTCACAGGCATGGGGTGGCAGTGGGATTCTGCAGGGAAAGGCACAGCACAAAGCCTGCTCAAGGAACAGCTTGCCTGGGTGGTGATACCAATGCTGGCTCCTGCAATGACTAGGGAGCTCGCTGGCAGTTTTTTCCAGCTGTGGTTATTCCCAGTGAAGAGCTCCTCACCTCCCCCTGCACTTCAAGCTGTAGGGTTTAACTGATTTTAGCCTTTTTCCAGCTGTTTGAAATGTAGTGAGCAATGCCGCTTTGTTTCTCCGCTCTGCCATTTCTGGCCTCCCTCCAGGGAGTATTTTGGCTGTTTTCCCATCTGAAGATGTGCTTGGAAATTTGGATCAGTCCAGGGAGCAAACTGCCTCCTTCATTCTCATCACAAATGCCACTAAAGTTATTTGGCTTCCTAGTCAATTCGATCTCCATGTGCTCATTGTAAAAAGCTGTTCTGCCCTCAGCCGTGGTGCTGAACCTCCTATGGCTGCTCTTCATTAGCATGAGCTGTTGCTTGTGGTTTTCATTGTGCTTTTGTCAGCTGTGCTTCCACAAATACTATGGGTGGGCATTGAACAGGGGCTGCTATGCATGTAGTAGACATGGCACAGGCAGCACAGTGAGCGTACAACATGGTGTGTGCACAACTCAGTGCCTATGCAGCACATACAGCTCAGTGTACATACAGTACCATGCATGTACAACACAGAGCACATACAACATGGTGCATGTACGGCATAGTGCACAGGCAGCACTGAGCACATAGAACATTGTGCATGGACAGCACAGTGGCCGAGGTCACAAGCCTCCATCAGGTCACTTGGGGAGCTCTACAGGAGATGAACTCCAGAACTAGGTTCAGTTCTGATGGCTCTGACAGAGACAGGCTTTCCCTTGCAGCCTGGTATTTCCCCACCTCACTCCCAACCCATCTGAGGACCGCACTTCCTTGTTCATTCTTAATCCCCACCACCACTGTAACAACACAAGTCTCACTGGAGCTGTTTTCTTTTGCCTGTGCAGCCCAAAGATCTGCCAGGGAGGCGTAAGGCTTGGTCCCTCAGCTCTACACACAGTAAAATGGCTTCAGTAAATCAGCTTGCCAGAGATTACTCCAGCGAGTCCAATAAAGCAAGTGTTCGAACAGTGTTTTCAGCCCTGCTCTTCAAAACCTGCCGTTTAGAGGAAATAAGCTCAGCAGAATCCTGATGGAGAAACTAATCCTGGCTCTGCAAAACTGCTGAAGTTGAGGAGCTGTCCTAAAGACAACTAACTGATTGATGCACAGAGTGGGAAGAGGTGGAGAAGCTTCCACCAAGACCGATGTGTGTCTTGGAACCCCAGCACTAGTGTGTCTATGAGCTGGGATGCCCTTGTACCCAGAGCATGTGCAGTCCTCGAGGCAACACCAGATGGGGAGAGATGCATTAGCCCTGCGAGACCAGAGCGGCTGTCCCTGTTCCATACCAGGGCTTTGCTGGGATCAGGCACCAGCTGCTGCAAATACCTGCTGAAATAGGACTTTTCTGTAAGATGAGCTTCTACCCTGGCTGGGGGTGGTGGTAGAAACAAGTCTGCAATGTGATAAATTCTGTCCTATGACATTGACTACCTGCTGCAGGTTTGCTGCAAAACAGGATTGTTTCTGCTTCTCTGTAATATCTCTTCAAAGAGTGTTCAGTTCAGAGCACTGCCCAAGACCACAGCAGTAAGGTATTCCCGTGAATCACAGAAACCAGGATGCAGGAAAATTACCTTTGTTAGGTGATCTGATCATTCTTCTGACCATTCTTATAATTTATTTAAAATCAGTAGTGTCCTAGCGTCATTACAAAGAACATGATCTACATAAGTAATAGGCTGAGCCAGTTCCATAGCAATTTTACCGCTATTATCATCCTCTTAAACACCACTTACACAAAGTATTTATTTGTATGTATATATGTACATATACACAGAGCTTAATATCACCTCAGGATCAAGCTTCTTAGTGAAGGAGAAATCTTTGCATCTAACCTGAAAGATACTGCTCACAACAAAAATACTTGGGGAGTAATAGGGATTGTGAGAGCTGCACAAACACTTGGAAGAGATTCAAACCCATGCTTTTAAAACCTTCCTGTTCTGCTGCTGCTGCTGTGTGATATCATGTACAGAGATGTCAAATTACTTAAAGGCTGAAATCTGTGCAGCTCAGCACCTTTCCAGACAGTAAATTAAAGAATGAAAATGTAATCAAACTATGTGAGAAGGTTTGCATGGTGTAAAGAGGCAAATTTCCCCACATTAATATGCTTTTAAGGGACAAACTCACCCAGCAGTTGCTTTACCAGCTTGTAAAATGTGCAGCGTGAGCACAGCTGACACACAAGGCAGTACGGATCTAGACCTCTCGCTGCTCAGGAAAATTGCTTTCCCTGTGCACACTTCAGGAGCTTTATCAGTCTATAATTTTACCAAGGCTGTACTCGACTATACTTCTGGAGCAGCTCCATCTCACTGGGGTGAGCACATCCCTGACTCAGGGCAGGTGGTTGCAAAGGGGTATTTTGTAAGGCAGAGCATCCTCTTTTGCCTTGCCTGGGAAGCCTGAGTCCATAGTGGAGAGGGTGAGGTGACAGCAGGAATGTGACTGTGGGCACCAAATGGATCCCAGGGCTCTGGCAACCAAATGGAGAGGAAAAAGTCAAGCATTGCTCTTTACTGACTTTTCTAAGGTCCCCTGAATGCAGTAGCTCCCATCAGTGAAACCATATCATGGGCTTCTTCAGATTTATATTGTAGTGTCCTGGGATGCACTTCTAATTCATCCATAATAATGTGTGTGTAGCTGAGACATTGAAGTATCTAGGTGATTCAAGGTGAAAGGTATGAGGCTGAGTTTTGTTTTGTGTTTGGTCCAGCTGAAGCCTTTCTTTTTCCATCAAACTTGGCAAGGGATTGGTTAAAAGCAGCTTCCCACCTCTTTGAATTTGTAGGAGCCTAAAACTTTACCAGCCAGCCACGTTTCTGCATGGGACATGCAGTGGGCTGGATGCTATTTTCATCCTATCTGATGGCAACAGCAAAGTCTTTATGAGCAATATCAAGTCTGCTTGCCAAATATAAGCTAGTCTTTTGGTGAATTAATAGCAGAGGAATTCCAAAGTGCTGCAAGCCACGTCCGTGGCACCAGTGAGGATGCTCCACACCAGGCTGTGCCGCTGGGAAGTGTGCAAAGAGCCAGCTTTTTGTGTCAAATTGTGGATATGTAAGCAGGGATCATCCTGTGCATTTAAATCACGTTCACACTAAGTTTGGAACAGAAATTATTAAATATTTATTCTGTGCCTAAAATACTACTCAAGCGTCCTACTTATATTACATATTAATTCACACAGATTTTGCAGTACTGATAATGCATTTGTTTTACAGTGGCAACTCTGAGGCATTCATGATGATTGGGCTGTTTAATAAGAACTGAGATTTATGGCCCCAGAGGGATCCCACCTCATCACTTCTGTATAGCTGAGAAGGTGGCTCATACAAAGGGAAAGTCAAGGGTTCATAATGACTGTGACAAAAGCACTGGCTGGGAGTTTGTAGAGATCTGTTGAAGGCCAGTAAAAACAGAATGAAGGCACTTCAAAGCTCAGTTGAAATTAGGAGTTATTTCCTTAGCAGTAGGAGTACTGTACATTCAGAGAAGCAATCACTCAGCCGGGACATAATTGCTACCAATCAACTGCTACCTTCTCTGGGTGCTTTCCTGAAATGGAAGGACCAGTTGAAAAACTACCACACGAATGTTAAAAATTAGTAAATAGATGCACATTGACTCACGGTGACCCTAGGGGTGACAATCAGGCTCTGAATAGCAGCAGCAATCCAGCCCAGGTTTTGTAGGAGCCCTGAGCATGCTGGAGTAGATCAGCTGCAATTATTTCCAGGCTCTGGGCTAGCAGAGTAGAGTGCATCTGATAAATTTCCCGTGGTCCTCCTATCTGCAATAAGCCTCAGTCATTTTTAATTATAGATGCCTCCAAAACTGGGAGGCAGAGCTGATTGGGCAGCAAAATATTGCCACAATCCTCTCAGTAGTGTTTGGAAAAGGATTTCGGTGCTGGACCTGACATGGATACAATACTGACAGCCTGGTCAGAACGTGGAAATAAGCAGCTTGCTTGTGGATTCTGCTGAGTAGCCACAGACATGGCGTCTGCCCTCTTCCAGGGCCTGCTGGGTCTGGCTAATTCCATGTTCCTGATTTTAACACCTGGCATAATAAACCTTAGGATGAGGCTGCAAAGACTGGAGCCAGCATCAGGGCCAAGCTCATCTCTGATGGCAAGCAGGGGAGGAGAGCAGCAGGGCAGCAGGCCCAGGGCACGCAGTATGTTTCCACTGTAGTTAAATCTCTCCACCTCCTGTCTCATGTTATCAAAGAAATAGATTCAACCTTTTCTCCTCTGCCCTGCCCTGAGGTGCCTCTCATCAGGCATCACTCCTTCTCTCCCTGCATCATTTCTCTCAGTGCCTTGGAGCAATAGCAAGTGCCTGGGAGGAACACATCAGGTGGATCATCGTGAGCATCAGCCACAAGGCACAGGAGGCACAAAGCTGATGTGCTGCCTGTCTCCTTCCTGCAGGATTGTGGAGGCAGAGGGATGGGAGCAGCAGCATTGCCTCCAGAGGCCACTTCTGTCTCAAACCCAGTCACCAGCACCCCACACACAGCTGCAGCATGTCTAAATCCAGTTACAGGGTGAAATAAGCCCTCCTACCTCAGCACACATGGCTATTTCTGAGACTGGAGCCTGGCTGCTGTGGGAGCTCTCG
Organism: Forpus xanthops; assembly: GCA_032466535.1. Lineage (NCBI taxonomy): Eukaryota > Metazoa > Chordata > Aves > Psittaciformes > Psittacidae > Forpus > Forpus xanthops. The sequence goes on along the minus strand of JASSUY010028384.1, from coordinate 53,761 downwards.
TTTCCCCGCAGATGCTAATCAGGTCTGGAGAGCAGCACCCAGAACCTGCAAGGGAGGGAGAGGTGAGAGATAATGTTGGCTCACAGACCTTTCCAAGGGACTGAAATGCTTTCCTGGAACATCTTCAAGCACATTACCCAGGAATGGATTAGGAGGTGACCTCCTTGCGAGCTGCAGTTTCCCAGTGAACAGGCTCACGAAGCAGGACATGAATAACCCATCCCACCATGGAGGACAGACCGACCCTCAGCCAACTGGAGGCTGCCCTCTAAGATGGTATTTGCTGGAGAAAGGAAAACTTTCTTGCTCTGACTGCAATTCAAGGAGCCCTGTGCTGTAAATGCTCTGTGCGTGGGGCAGGGAGGAGGCTGAGCAAATGCTATAGAACTGGTAATAGAACTGCTGAGTTGCAGCAGTGGCACCCTGACTCCTGCACTGTCCACAGCTCAGTGGCTGGATCTCCTGCAGTGCCTTCTTTCCCCATCCCACACTTTCCCAATGCTGAGGGATTAAACAAGGCCAGCAGCTCCCACTGGCTCTGGTTTTGCTCCTGGTGCACTCCTGATGCAGCCAGGATCCCACTGTAAATATTAGCTGAGAGTGAGTGAAGGGGTGAAAAGAGCACCACTTAAAGCTATGTTGCTTGGAAGATACAGCAATCTATATAATGCTGTTACCAAGAAACAAGGATTATTTTCTGTGTTATTTTAGAAGTCAGTGAAACAAATGGGGCAGAGGACAGACCAGGATTTCTGTTTCCCTTCTGTAATTTAGCGTTATTGCCAAGTGTTAGCGTTTCATGGCGGCACTCTGCAGCCGGACTCTCTATTCATACCTAAAGAAAGGATGAGCTGCTTGAACCTGCCCGTTCACATATCCTGTTATCCATTGTCATAATTGCTGTTCTTCAATCTGCCTAGTTGCAAGGTGCAAACTGTCCGGCCCCTCGCAGTGTGTCCAATGACATCATGGCAAGTCCTCAGGAGAAGGTACCATTAACACACGTTATTTGTTGCACAGCCTATGTCAGGCTGGCCCTCAGCAGCTTCTCTGCTTCCTCTTTCAGTTGCTGCTGCAATCTCATTTTTATGAACTAGAAGATACTTTAAAGTAGACTCTTTGCCACTGACTTTGTCTCTTTTTATTTCCCCCTTCCTCTGTCACCTATTACTGTACAAAATTCAGACTTGTATTGCAAAACTGCTTTTCCAAAATGAGAGGTAAAGCGGAGCAAACACTTGAACACTCCTTTCACATTCTGACTGAACATTGCCAAAGGGCCAGGGTTGCGGTGACTAACAGCCAGAAGAACAAATGACCACAGATGCTGCACTCTATGCACACTGAGAGCAGCTGCCAGCAGGCTGTGTGTGATTCCTGGGTGGCTGGCACCAGGCTGCACCATGCCCACCTCCGCATCGCCCAAAACCAGGGGCTGCTCTGCAGTCAGTCTCAAAGCAGGGGTGAATCATAGCTGCAAAGCCCTCCAACATTTTCAGGTCCTTCCGCAGCATACTACACATATAAGGCAAATCATCCCTATGGATCATTCAATCAACATCATTCATGCTGGGCTGAGCACAGGAGTGGGTGTAGTGGGTGACCAGAGAGGAGAAGCAGAGATTGCCCCAGTACCAGCAGCCTCCATGCTCATCTCATTTTCCAAACTCCATAGAATCATAGACTCAGATGGCTTGGAAAAGACCTTTCCTATCTTCAAGGCCAACCATTACCCAAGACTGCCAAGTCCACTACTAAACCCTGTCACTAAGGGCCTCATCTACACGGTTTGTGAGCGCTTCCAGGGATGGTGATTCCACCAGTTCCCTGGGCAGCCTGTTCCAGTGCCTAAGCACCCTTTTGGTGAAGAAATGGTTGTTCAGTGCAAGCAATTTTCCATGGCCACAAAGGACCTTGCAGAGGCTGAACAGCACAAGAGATGTGCTTTACTCTGTTTTCCCTTCTAGACTACTCTCATGACCCACTGCCATCCGTGCACATAGATCTTACAAAGGCACTAATTTCTTCCAGCTTTCAAAAGCATTCTGGTTTAGACCTTTAACAAGGATTAATAAAAAGAATTAGGGTTTGTTTGGTTTCCATGCAAATGTGAGCTTCCCATTGGGAGCTATTCAGTTAAGCTCTCCTAAACGGTTGTGTTATATGGAGTTTACTCTTTCTGAGAGTTTCTTCCAAACCACTGGGTCCTGTCAGGCTGCTTGCAAAGGCACCACCTGGTGTCGTGTACACAGGCACCCTCCAAAGCCAGGGCCTCTGCTTCACCTCTGCTTTTCTTTACCGTCATTTCCACAAATCATTACCTACACTGATTTCCCCCATTTAATGGGAATAAATGGAGAGGAATACGAATGGTACAGCAGTACTTTTTTCGAATATCAGGAGGTTCTTCCAATGACACTGTGCAAAATAGAAACAAGTCTGAAACACTTCAGCAAATACTTTCACCATTCTTCAACTGACACTGCTTCTGGTATCTGAGGCCACTTGAGATCTGCTCTATGCAGCTGCAGTGGCTCCATGAAGGAGAAGCCTTACACCGTTCACAGGGATGGTGCAGGCACTGCCGGGTAGGTGTGTATTTGCTGCTCTTTGTTGGTCATGTAAACGGGAGCAGGCACAGAGGTTGAGTATTCCACACGGTGTGCATTGCCTCTTACTGAAAGCCACAAGAGAGCTGGCAATGCAGGCACCTTGCATCTCATTAGGTAATTATTCTGGAAAGTGTTTTAGAAGAAGCAATTCATCCCTGACACTGGGAACAAATAGGTAGGGGCAGATATTGTGAAACCTCCTGGATCCTGCTCTAAAATGATAAGCTAGAAAGGACCATGTGTTTTGCAGTTATGTTGCATCTTGAAAACGAACTTCCCAACATTACACATCCTTTTAACCCAAAGTTTGTTTTAGTATCTTGTGCAAATAGCTATATACACCAATACAATATCAAAAATTACTTAGCTAATGCTCTCATTTGTCTGCATTTACACCCCAGGATGGGTAATTGCACAGTTACCTGCCATGAAATATTACCACTGGAAGTTATGCCTACTCATGCTGCTTCCCTTCCTGCACAATGCTGGACTGTTCATCCTTCTAGATCCAGGGTTTGCATGCCATTCATGTTTTTAACAGGGCAGTATTCCTTGGGATGTTTCAACACCACGGAAGCCTTCAGCTCCTGCAAGAAGCATCACAAAGACCAGTGCAGTGAGCCTAGCAGTGAAAATCTTACTCCGCTTGGTGTTGTCAGAGGGGTCTTTCCTGCAGCTGGAGATGCTTTAACAGATCTGCTTTGCAGTAGAATGCAAACAACTGTACGTGGGAGATGTTCCAGAGGGAGCTGGATGGACCTGTCAGGACAAAAATGGCATTTGGAAACAAAAAGCAAGAGGCCTGAGACTTTTTGACTTTGTCCCCTCCTTTATTCGGGAAGAAGAGTTAATGTTGTGACCACTCATTCAGACATAACCACTGGGAAAACAGGGCTGTGTGAATTAAGGAGAGAGAAATTGTGGATCACTCTTAATGAGGGCAACATGTCCCCACTTCTCTGGACCAGCAGCACCTTGACCAATCCACGTCTGGATGCCTAGTCAGGCCCTTTCAAGAATATCCAATTTCAAGGTTCTCCAGTGAGCAGAATATCACCCACTAATGGATAAATATAATTCCAAGAGCTCCTAAAGTAGAACACATTTTTTTGGTGGTTGCATATATCTATTTTGCATCAATTAATTTAAGAAATCTATTCTGACAATCTGTCAGAAAAAATCAATCTGTCTCTATAGATAGATACGAGTTGTCTGTGATGTTCCTACCAGCAAAAGTTGCTTCTGTCATCCCCAGCTGCTTTCCTATAGCAAATCCACCTCTGCAGAGCTACCTAAACAGCTCAGAAAACCACGGAAAGAAAACCTTTCATTACAAATGGTGTGATCATCTTAGAGAGTTTCATTGCGTCATGCCTGGGACAGGGAAGATGGAGAGCTGCGGCTTTCAAACATCTACTTCCTAAACTATGAGGGAGAGACATGCATCCTCATGTCGCAGAGAGAAATTTCTCCACTCTCCAGCACAATAAATGGCATTTCTTTCTTGAAAACCTCAAGACAAAGGCATCTCTATTGTGAGATTACCTGTAGATAATATCATTATAGGCATGGATGTAATGGATTCTTTTTCTGATGCCTGCAGATGACTGGACTCAGAGTAATGACTTTTTTCTGATGGATAATATGAAAAAGGCATACATTTTAACAAACTCAAAAGGGACTTTAGAAAAAAAAACAAGAAAACTGTTTAGGAATGGGTCTTTGAGATGTTCCCATCAGCCCTGTGGAAGTCAACCTTGTGTTAGCATGTTAGGGGCCATGTGCCTGCTAAGATGGCACTAGGAGGTGCTGTATGACGTGTCCCCATTGTATGGGACTGGCAGCACAACTACATGGCATGCCGTTGGGCAAGGAAGAGTAGCTGCATTGCAGCAATGATATATGTGCACTTTTATGCGTTTGCTTGGGCAAATAATACATAGGCATGAAGTGAAATGATGATAAGGAAGGCTGAGAGGGACTGAAAAACTTATTCTTAACCTCAGCTTGGATTCACCTCTGTATCCCAACACCACACTTTGTGTTCTTCCCTTTCCCAGACTGATGGGAAGCTGCAGATTGGGGACAATGCCCTGTGTGCTAGCCACCGTGGCCATCCTGCCCTGCAGCTAGCACTGCTGTTTGCACAGCAAGCTGCCCACCAGGACCAGCACTCTGCTCTCAGTTCACACTGTTTATCCCCAGATGCCGGCTGCAGGCTGTCCAATACAATGCTGGGATGGCTTTTGCCAGCTTTTGTCAGCCCTTGGGTTGGATTGACAGTCCTGGCAGCAGCTCCTGAGAAACTGGGCAATAAAGGAGCATCTCTGAAGGTAAGTCTCAGAGGAAAGCAGTAGCCGGGCAGAGCAATCTGAGTGCTTGATCCAGGCTTTAGACATCACCAGCCTGGCGTGCAGTATTTATTTGACTTGCTGACCGTGCTGCTGCAGGAAACGCAGCATTGCTTTCCAGAAGATGCCAGTGAATGATGCAAACAAGAAGGGTGTGAAGCTGAAACAAGGCTGGAGCTGTGTTTGCCTGGCGTTGGTGCGTGTCAGCACATGGCACTTGTAAGAGCCTATTCATACCTGGACCAGCAGGGTCCTTAGGGCTCCCCTGCAGCTTGCATCCTTGCAGGAGAAGAGGGCTCAGGGCTGTGCAAAGGACGATGGCTGTGCCCTACAAAACCCACCCCGACATCCTGGGCAGAATTGTCCCAAGAAGACCAAGCCATAGATGTCCCGATACAGTGCCAGGGGTGAGAGGTTCTGAATCCCATCTTTGGCAAACAGGATTCCCAATGAGGAGGGAAAACTTTGCCTGCAGGAACTTGACAACTCTGCTCTTCCCTGCAGGCAGCTAATCATCCCCAGGGCTGCCCGCACCACAGGCAGGAGTGCACTGTGGCATGTGGAGCTGGAGGGCTCTGAAGCTGTTCCGGAGTCAGCTGCTACGCTGAGCTTTTAAATAGAAGCAGGGAGGGAGCTCAGGAAGCCCAGCTGATGGGAAAACCCCAAATCGCATGGTCTGTAGCAGCACTCAGCTCCCCTCCTGTGCGTTAATCTCCCAGCCCCATAACCAGCAGTTGATGCCTAACCTATTCTCCCCAAATTTAAGCAAACTTTTATTAACACATATAATGGGTGGCAGGTATTTTGACATTGAGAGAAGACGCACTGCTAATGATCAGGGAACAAACAAACCTTGAAATACACCCACCCACCACAAATACAGGCAAACCAAGTCCCAGTCATTGCTGAAAATCACTGAGCACACATAATGCCTACACTGATTCATCCTTCAGAGCCACTCTGAAGTCCTCAGGTCGCTCCAGGTAAACGCCGAAGCAGCACACCACGATATCATCACACATCCAATAGTTAATGGCTCAGGTGAAATATTTTCAGCAGTACCGCTTCTCAATTAAGATTTTCAGCTGTGTTGAGCTGCTGGGTGGAAAGCAAGCTTGCTGAGAGCCTCAGGTCTGCAGGGATTCCTGTGGCTCACGTGGCTGCGAGGGTACGGTGGTGTCTGCTGGGGACACTGGGGACATGGTGGTGATTGTGTGGGGACACCAAGGACACTGACAGCAAGGCAGTGTCTCTATGGGGCTGTAGGGACACTAAGGACACCGAGAACACAGCAGTGTCTGAGGGGCACACCAGAGGTGCAGTGGTGTCTGTGTGGAGATGTAGTGACACCAAGGACACAGTGACATCTGAAGGGACACCAAGAACGCTGTAGTGTCCACATGGGGCTGAGGTGACATTGAGAACACAGCAGCACCTGCGTGCAGCTTGGGGACACCAATGGTGCAGCGGTGTCTGTGTGGAGGTGTAGGGGTACCAAGCGCACAGTGCCGCTTGTGGGGACCCCGAGAACACGGTGATGTCCGCACGGCGCTGCGTGGCACGGGGGGCACAGTGGGGAACTTCCGGGGCCGGGGCACCCCGAGGGCACAGCGGGGCCCCTCCGGGCCTCCTCCAAAGCCTCCCCCC
>JASSUY010028384.1:0-42337 GCA_032466535.1 Forpus xanthops | reverse complement strand
ACAGGTTGAGATAAGAACAGTTCAGTAACTAAGGTATAACACAAATCACTGCTGCTACCACCAATAATAACAATGACAAGAGAAATACAAGGGAAAAGAATACAACAGCTCACCACCTATACTCAGCCCGACCATGCACTGCACCCCCACCCTTCTGGGTCTCTGCTCTCTGTTTTTACATCCCGGGCATGATGTGCTGTGGTATGGAATACCCCTTTGGTCAGTTTGGGTCAGGTGTCCTGTCTCTGCTTCTCCCCGGCCTCCCCTCCTCCCTGGTAGAGCATGAGACTCAGAAAGTCCTTGGTCAGACCAAAACATTACCAAGCAGTAACTGAAAACATCGGTGTTATCAGCACTGTTCCCAAATCAAAACCACAGAGCTGCACCAGATAGCAAGAAGGAGAAAAATGACTGCTGCTGCTGAACCCAGGACAGCACAGCAGCCAAAAGGCACAGTGAACCCAGGAATCTGTGTTTGCTCACTCAGTGTACCATAAACTTAGATATCTTCTCCATGTTATCACCAGCTGCTTGAGAAGACTTGTAGGGAAAGTGGCAGCTGGAAGAACTCATTAGGAGATGGAAGGTGGAGAGCCCGATAGGCCAGGCATCACTGCAGTTATGCATCACCTGCTTTCAGCCTTGCAGAATGAGGGAGCAAGCAGGCAGCACGTGGGAGAGTAAATCAGTTCCAAGCAGGATAAATGTGGGATGAAGTAAAGTTCCAGCTTAGTTGCAGATTACTGGAGCTACTCCTGGGAGAAGTGCCTTGTGATTTGGGTGCTTGTGTAAGCCTATGGGATGACGTCAGGTGCATTAGCCAAATTCTCAGGCAAATTCAGCAAAGAGCTTAAGCTTGTGTTTTGCTGAATGGTGATTGATTTAAGCTCGGTGCTTAATGCAGAGCAGGTGTGAGGGATCAAAAACTCAGTTAAATTGGTACAAGGCATCTTAAAATACCACATTTCTGCCATTTTGGCATGCATGCAGGTGCCATGAGTTAGGAAATTAGTAAAGCCAGTGCAGACTTGCAAACAGTCACTTCTTCCCTATTATGGGCTTGGTTGTTCTTTCCTTATTTCCACAACTTCTCTTTTAAAGCCACCAAAACTGTGTTCTGGGACAGACCAGGGCTCAGGTGGTGTTGGGAGTTGCTGTAGCAGCTTTCTATTGGTGATGTTATGGTCAGATTCTGCTCTGCTGGCCCCAAGAAGCTATCTAGAGTATGTTTTTTCTCAGTGCTGCAGAGACAGGTAAAGATGATGTTCTGCTCGTTTTCTCACTGTTCCTCTCTAATGCAAGGAGGTGCAAGGTCCAGGTAGGTCTCAAATGTGAGGTGGACCCTGCGCACCTGTAGTTGCAGCAAAGCTTACAAGGTAATTATTAGCACTATACCCATAAAAACCTGGAAGATTAATTAGGGGCTGCTCAGCTTGGACATAGGCCACTGCCACCACCAAATGAATGTGGTGTGTGTGGCCCAACTCTTGACTAGAGCTGGCCTTGTGTCAGCTCTGTGCTAACCCTGAAGTGAAGATGAGCTTGCCTGTGTTTCGCTGCTGCTTAGAGAGCATTGCCGTGGGGAAGGAGGTCTTGTACATCTGAGATGAGTTGTCCCTTAGTACTGTGGAGTGGGGAATGTGGTCATTGTGCTCTAATTGTCTGGAATCTGCCGAAAACGGTTATTTTCAGTTAAAAACATACCATATATTTTGCCAGTGCCTTATCTTAATTTAATTCTGGGAGATATTAATAATTTGTCATACTTTGGCTATTTATATGCTTGCAGCTTATTGCATTGGGATGCAGGTAATTAAATAGGCTGAGCTTGGTCTGTGGCCATTGTAAAACTTTGCAGTTCCTGATCTACAGCCTGACAATTCAGTTACTGTGGCACCTCTTGGGCTCTTGTGAGCTAAGAGTGGAGAAGACTTACCAGATTGTGCAGTTCCAAGCGCTGCCCTTTCCAAAAAGTATTATTTATGGCCTAGCTTTACATAGTCTAGACGCTTTCCCTGAAGCACTTTCCCTTTTGCACAACTTGTAATTCCTTCTGCTGAGTGATGAGTCACTTGTTCTCCGTTCACTTAAGCGGGAAGGGGCCAGCGAGTCATTTCCCTATGTAATTTTTTGTTAGCTGGAGAAGTAGTAATTTGTTTTTAGTGTGGTTTGGCAGTAGGAACTCGGCAATCACAACACTGCTACTAGCAGTGCGTGTGTACAGACCCCTTACACCTACTGCCAATGCTGTAGTCCAGGGTGGTACAGGGTAAGCATCCTGTTTCTGCTTAATGATGCAAACCTGATTAATATGTTAAGACCAGTCAATGTAGTATCATCAATAAAGCTGTTGATGTTGATGTGAATGCAGCTATAGTGGCTTCAGCAGTACCAGGGGTTTATCCACAAAGTGATATCTATGAACTACATATATTTTAGTGTGTCTTTAAAAGCTAAGACTAATTAAAACACTGAAGTTCCCTTAAACAGCAAAGACCTTCCCTGATGAGGAGCAGGTCCTCTGTTTGTCACCCAGGAGGATGGGTGGCTTCTCAGAGCTGGGGTTTGATGGGGGGCCCCTCAAAGGCCTTCTCTTCCTGGAAATAGAGCAGCATGAGGTGCAAGGGAAGGTGACGCTTTGGTCCCCAGCTCTTGGAAAGCATGGTGCAGGCATGGAGGACAAGCAGAGTTTGGAGTTCGTCTTCTCACCTTGGTTGCTCCGCAGTACAGGTGGTAGCATTGGTTTCCAGCAGGTCAGAATTGGGCCACCCTTCCTGTAGGGCATGCCTTGAGGTCCAGCAGCAGGGTCTTCATGAGGGTGGGAGATGGAGATGAGAAAGATGGAAAGTTCTTGGATAGTTTCCCTCTGTCGTGACCTTGTAGGTGTTCAAAAAAATTACATGGAGCATCCTAACCTGGTGATTGCTTGGAAGAAGCTATGTGTGGGTACTTGGTGTGCTTTGAGTGGGTTTTCTTCTGATTTGGGCATAGTTCTTAGAATTGGACATAAGCGCAGTCACTGACTCTTAGACTTGAATGTGTGGACTCGTTGTTTGAAAAGGTACTTTTAGTGATAATATTTGATCTTATTTGTCTGTGATTCAGGCTGATAAAGTCAGGCATTTTCTAGAATTTAAACACCGGAGTCAAAATGTCATGCAAATGTTTATTCAGCTTGGGGTAAGCAGTGCTGTGTCTGTAGTTGTCATAGTTCAAACCTGTCTGTAAGGTTGGGAGCTTGGACTTTTATTAGCATGAGGTATATAGTGATGCTGTGAGGGGACATTGGTACAGGCCACCTCCAGTATGGAGGGGTTGGAAAACTGCCCCAACATACAGCTTGGTGGCTTGAACCATACAACTTCATAACTTGACCCATGTGCTTCAGGGCAGTTGTATGATCAGAACCACTCGAGCTGAGCATCTGCCTATACCCAAATGTTAGTGTTTGATGGAGAAACTTAATGAGATCTGGAGTATCATGTTTTTTCTAGCCCATATGGTGGGGAATTTCTAATGGTGATGCTGTGGTGTTTGTCTTAGGGGACTAGAGATGGTGTGTGCGGATCTTGAAGGAACCCCACTGGCTTTGGTAGGACTTTGGGCTGATGCCACAATGCATTTGTACAAATACCCTGTCAAACAGGCTACATGCTAATGATCCAGCAGTGGTCTTATGCAGAAGAAAGAAGCCCTGCACCTAGTGTAGCTGCAGCACTCTGGCCTGCTCAGGCTCATCTTGCTTCCTTGGATTGGGGTGCAAATAGGTGTTTTGGCTCCCAATTGCCTGTCTTGTTCAGAGGAGGAAAGTAATAGGGAGAAAAGGCTGTTTTCCAAGCTCAAACCATCAGGAACTACTGATAAGAGTTATTTGTTAATAAATGTCTTGTTGAAACAGTCTTACACATTGTCTTGTGAAGAGCATCAGCAGAGTCTGAATTAGCATCTGAATTTGATCCCAAGCACCTGCTGAGCTGGAAAGGATGGCATTGGGACTTTGCAGATCCTGTGAGTTTGCAGTAACCATTGATGTCTCTTAGTTGCAGTGGGTGTTTGCAATCAATGAGGTGTGTGTGGCACACCAAATGGTGTAAGAAGTGATTTTCCCTTTCCTAGGGAATTTATCATGTTATCAGTCTAGATGATGCTCAGTCTGCATTGCCCTGAGATGCAGAAGGCTGAATGTTGGTTGTGGCCACATACTGGGGTGCCCGAGGTGGTAAAATCCTGCACCCCAATGCACAGCCTTCCTCCCCTCTGTGTCAGAGGGAGCAGTCCCTTGCTTTCTTTGGAGCTACTGGGAGTGGGGAATCAATTTGCATCCTTCAGGAGGGATGCAGATGGGTGTGCATGAGGGTTGTTTCTGAGCTGGGGAGTCACAGCTGAAGTACAGGCTCTTTCTAGGAACAGGTTCCCTGCTGGTGGCACCCTGGTGAGATAAAGGGACTTGGGTTGATACTTGGCTGTAAGAGAGAGCATGAATCGATGCTCCTGAATACAGCACTGTGCTCACTGGAGTAAGATACAATGTTAGTTCAACAAAGAGGCAGATTTGGGGTAAAAATCTTATTTTTTTTCTGTTCTGTTGGCACTGCTGTTGATGCTGACAGGGGCTAGCTTTTGCAGGAGGGGGGTTTCACTTTGCCTGGTGTGCTGTGGGGAGGGTCAGCCTCTCTTGCCCCTCAACAGCAGAGGATTTAGGCAGCTGGATGGTGATGTGGGCATCACACAAGCAGAACATGAAGCAAAAGACGCGTTTTCTCTAAGATGCCAAATCTCCTTTCCTGATTCATCAAGAGGGCACGAACGCTTTGCATATCGCACATGCCAAGTTTGTTTTCATTCCCTACGCCCCTCGATTTCCCCTCCCTCCCAACAGACTGCTCCTACCCTTCTCACAACCAGAGATGACAGACTCATTGCTGCCTCAGAAGGAAGCTAATGGGGTGACGCAGCAGGAGCCAGCTGCTCTGCTACCTGCATGGTGACAATGCAAGGATGAAGGAAGGACAAAACCAGCACTTCCTCAGCCATAGGCAAGGCTTTATGACCCACTAGCAGTGTGTGCTGCAGTAAACCAGTGCTGTGCATCCCATTGCAGGCACCACAGACCACCCTGTGCCAGCGAGACCTCTAGGCAGGAGCCATCTGCTGCTGTTATCTGGGGATGTGCAGCTGCCTGAGCTGCATGGGGCTGTGTTTTGGTGTATAGCCAGGAGCTAGCTGGAGTTAGGACTGCAGAGACTTTGTGTGTGTTCAGTCATTCACGAGGGCAGAATGGCTCCCAAGTGTGAGTCAATGCCGATGCTCTGCTCTGGGAAGGAATGGGAAGCTGGGAAGGACATCAGGCCTCGATGAAGGAATTTGGAACTGGGAAATGACAGCTTTGCTTCCACTCTTTCCTTGAGCCTTTAGTGCTTCAGTCTACAAATCATCCGCCTCCAGAAGGGTGTATGTGAAGAAGCAAGGAGAAAGGATTGCTTACAGCTCCCAGATGCAGCTGCATTTCCCCACCATCCCTGCTGACATGGCCATGCAGAGATGATGCGCAGTACTTTTCTAGCCTATAGCTGTCTCAGGAAAGAGCTGATGTCAGTAAACTCGAGTTGATCCTGGTTTATGTTGATCCTGGTTTATGTTGGCCAGAGATCTGCCTGGTGCGATTTCTGCTCGTTGGGGGGTTGGGGTGAGATGGATGCTTCTTTCTAAGGCTATTTTGCATCCCTGCTGCTGAACTTTTATACGGAGTTCCTCAAGCTCAGACCTCTGAAACCTCTATTGCAAAACTCCTTCTTGGTATGTATTTCATGTAGAAAGATGTGTGTGATAGAAAATCTCTCTGTAAACTCTCTTTTCTCAACTTCTGTCTTGCACCAAAATATTCTTGTTTGTGCAGAAGTCACCCCAAAAGTGAATTGGATCCTGCTTAGCAGGACAGTCTTCCCACCAGCTATTTATGGTGTGTGAAACTGCCCTCCGTGCATCTCAGAACTCTAATTGCCTTTTTATTGCTGTTTAGCAGTGTGTTAAAGGTTTTTGAATGCTCATGCCTTGTTTTCTCATTAGCTCTATTTATTCCTCCTTTGGCTCCCTTCCTCAACCTCATCAAATTTAGCATCGTCTTGCCTTCGGGGCCTTGGGCAGCTCTGCTGCTTCTTACTTCTTTTCACATATCCTTTCTCATGTTGCTGCTGCAGATGCTTTGTATTCCCCAGTCTTGTTGAGACTTGCTCTCAGGGACCATCTCCTGGTCCTCCTCTCTCCCTGCAGTGATGCCCTGCCAGTGATCCTTTTGCAGGGCAGGGTGGCTCAGATGAGGCGCTTTGCATCAGGCAGGATTGGTTAGCATTGCGAGGTTGCCCATGCAATTAGAGGTAGGCATATGATCTGAGAGTAACGGTCAAGAGTCTGGAGAGGGTCTAGTGATAGTGACTGGGAGTTGATAAGCAAGGTGGAGTCAGGGGCTGTAGCCTAAGGTTTCCTTGCATGGGTTTGTTTTGCCAGGGTGGCCCAGGAGCTGCTGTGTCACCAGTGGTCCCCACATAGAATAACTGACTGGTTTGGGCTGGAAGGGATGTTAAAGACCATTTAGTCCCAACCTCCTGCCATGGGCAGTGACACCTTCCACTAGAGCAGGTTGCTCAAAGCCCCATCCAACATGGCCTTGAGCACTGCCAGGGATGGGGCAGCCACAGCTTCTCTGGGCACCCTGTGCCAGTGCCTCAGCACCCTCACCGGAAAGGATTTTTTCCTAATTTCTAATGTAAATCTTCCTCTGTCAGTTTAAAGCCATTCCTCCTTGTCCTGTCCATACGTGCCTTTGTATAAATCCCTCTTCAGATTTCTTGTAGGCCCCTCGTGGCACAACCCCTCTCTAAAGCCAGTGTGTTGGGCTGGGGGCATGTACAGCTGGTATCACTGGGACTGCTTTTTTAATGCTCTGTGTGTATCCTGTACCTGTTTTGACCAGATGGTCGCTCTCTCTCATAGCCACCACAACATGGGCTTTGTGCTTGTGTGGTGCCTGGCACCCCGGGTAGGTAACTGGGAGCCAGCAGATGCCTGGCTTTGTCTCTTAGTCTTTGAGTGCAAAGTCCTCTTTGATGTTATTTGCTTTATGTTTTAGCCTTGTTGTGTGGCATTTCCATAGCTCAAATTAATTCATTTATCCCCTGAGGTGCTTGCTTGCTCACAGATGTCCAGAACTTTATTGCCCTCCTCTTGTGTACTGAGGAGCCCACACAACTCTGAATCATCAGTAAATGTAATCACAGTGCTTGATGTTTGTTCTTCCAAGTCCGTGATATATACAATAAATGAAACTAGTTTCTAGTACTGATCTGTACTTCCCCTTTCCAGCACCTGTTAAGTTCCAGAATGCTTCCTCGCTGCATACAGCCCCACCACTCAATCCTAACAGCATTCCTATTGACTGGAGAGATTAATATTTTATGTAAAATCGTATCTAAAGCTTTCTCATCCTGTGCGTAATTTATGGCCAGAGCTTGCTCCCAGCAACCTTAGCTCATCTGCTAAGCATGATGTCAGCTCAGTGAGGACTTGGTGACCGGTCTGAGTTAAATAATCTGCAGCACTGTCCAGGTTGAGGGCTCGACATCCTCACCTGTGGGCTCCAAGCCAAGTGCGGGGCTTCATTAGTCAAAGAGATAATTACTGAGCTGAAAAAGGGGCTGGAGCATCCTGGTCTCAGAGGGTTTGCTGCTTCAGGTTCTGTGCACTCCTGGGTGAAAGCAGAGGGAGAGCTTAGTGGTTGGGCACTGGCTGTGGGCTCCGCTCCCTGCTTGTTCCTTCACAAGCTCATACAATTCTCCAGATCTTTCTCAACCTGCTATCAGTAAAAAGGTGATGAAAATATTTCTCCTTGCTCTGTAGAGCACTGGAAGTCAGTGAGAGTTATGAGATGCTGAGCTAATTGCTCAGAGCAGGATTCTCAGGTCCCTGGGAGCACTAGGATGGGACCTGGCGAGAATGGGTCTGCTCAGACACTGAGCATCCATGAGCCACCCCTTCAGCTTCCTATGTGTATTCCAAGCAGCTTTTACAGCTGCTTCCTCTTATAATAAGGCAGTTAATAGTTTTGCATAATTTATGCTTGCAAGTTATATGCACTTGATGACAGGAGACGATGTTTAATTTACACATTTGGGTCTTCATATAGATTTTAACAGCTCTGCACAATAGCCTGGTACCCTTTCCTCCTCTCTGTGTTTGGAAGGTGTGCAGCAAGCTGCCTGGTGTTCCCATGCACAATGCCTGCAGCTCACTCCTCTGTCATCTCCTAAGCTTGTCACAGGTGCTGCTATTCTTCAGGGAGAATTGCACTGTAATGCAGAAGCAGGATGGGAAAGTCTTCACCCTTACTGCTCCACTTTTCTCTTTCCTTTTAATGCTCTCAAAACCCAACTGCTCTATGAAGGGAAGGCAGCCTGGAGTGCTGAGCCTGGTTTTGCATTGGGAGCCTGCAAAGCGAGGCTCAGCTCCAGACGGGTGTTCTCTGGATGCATGTGCATGTACTTTGATTGCCCTTGCTTAGGGTGCTCTTGGTGCAAACCACAGCCTCCAGATGTTGGTCCCATGCTGATGGCTATGGCTTGCAGGGATAACCAAAATGGGCCTAACAAGAGGCAGGTATTTAAAGTAGTGTAATCGCTCAGCTGCCCCCTCTTTAAGCCCATATGAGCAGGAGAAGAATAAAACCTCTGATTCTTTCCTATCAGCCAAATGTATAAGATTCAGTGGCCACTGAGAAGCAGATGGGTTGCTATTTCTGTGCCCTTTTGTTTGATTGCTGCAGGTAGGGAGGGAGTTACAGCTGCTCCAGTAGTGTGGCAAATCGTCTCCATTTATCTTGTGCTGTTCTGCCTCAATGCTGTCAGATGGTCTCTTTGCATTGCATATATATTCAGACTAAGCAAATCACAGTGTTTTTTCCATTAAAATTTAATGATGAAAGATGACGCTGTAAGTGATTTATTTTCTTCTTTAATCAATTGTTTCATTTGCTGTATAACCCTCATGTTAATGATAATCTTTCCTTGCTGGGGCTCAGGGGAACAGATGTGCCTTTTGAATTTAGGGTTTTTTTTACCTAGACAGAATTTTCTTTTTCCCAGCTCTGATTACTTGCTTTGCAGTGCTGTGACCTATATTCAAGGTGAAACTTGTGATAAATATTTGCTTTGGGAAGGGAGGCACAACCATGGTTTTTGAGAAGATTAAGGCCTGTCAAGCAGCAACCCTCATTTCAGATAGACATCAAAATGCAAATCATCCATTTAGAGTAGGTCAAGGTGAGCGTAGAAAAGACTTTAATCCATTCTGAGATTGAGTTGAAATCCTACTGTGCTTTAATTCTTCTTGGTCAGTTATGTTAGCTAGGAATCACAGACTCATGGAGTGGTTTCAGTTGGAAGGAACCTTAAAGCTCATCCAGTTCCAACCCTCTGCCACGGGCAGGGACACAGGCTCTGAAATGGTGTGGGGATAGCTCAAAAAAGCAGTAAATGCTTGGTATAGAGCAGGTAGGTGCTCTGGAGGCTTTTATTCCCTTTGCTGGCTTTGAGATAGTGAACAAGAGAGCTTGAATGGTAGAAGACTGAAATATTTTCCTACCCTCTGCTTGAAGAGATAAATTAGTTTTGCAAAATGTAAATGGAAGATGATGTTTCTACTTTCTATTCTCCATTTTTCTGTTTCACCTTCTGGCTTCTCAGCAAAACATTAATGAAAAAATTGGGGGTGAGAACCAGTAAAAAACAACTTGACCCTGTTGAAACCATGTGTATAAAGTCATAGCTGTTTATGTAGCAAATCTCACAGGACGTGAGAAATGTCCTTGCTGTCATCTTGTGCAATTTATCAAGGGTATTTAAGGAGTCACGGCACTACTTTGCACCAGGATTGGCAACCGTACACTACAGTTGAACATCATGCATCTTTTTGTAGGCAGCTTGGAAGTCTAAGATTTGTAGATAAGAGGCCCAGAAGCTCAATGTAAATAAGAGAAATGTGAAATGTGCAGCTATTTTCATAGCAAAACACTCAATTATGGTTGTGTGTAATCTTTGCACTAGAAAAACTGCTGTAGGCAGAGAAGCTCTATAAATGTTTGTTCCTGGGAGCCGGACCTTGCCTAAAGGGTGCCCCACATCACCCCCTTCCTGAGGGAGCTGAGCAGCCAGTGAGTCCTCCATGTTGGCAGGCTCCCCCTGACCCTATGGTTTTGGGTTTTTTTTTGCAGGGCAGACCTTGGCATCGCTCTTGGTTGCTTCCTGTAGTCAGGACCAAACTGAGGTGGGAAGGGCTACAAGCGGGGAGGCAGAGGCAAGGGAACAACCTTCTGCATCATGCGGGCTGCTGCTGAATCACTGTTCATGCTGTTTCTGTACCTGCTGACTCGAAGCATGGAAATAGGGTGCCTCTATTTTTAGTACTTACCTTGTGCATTCATGCACACACACGCTGAAATTAGACTTCTAGTGATGGGAGCAGTTTCTTGCCTAAACGGGGAAAGTATTTCAGAGTTGTGGCACAGTGAGGATTCCTGATTTCTGATCTTCCTAATACTATCTGCATGAGTTGAGAGTGGGGAGAGCTGCTTGCTCTGTGTGGTAGTAAAGTAGAGTGGGATGGACCAAGTGCTGCCTCTCCCGCCTGTGGTCCTGTCCTGCTGCCTTTCTGGCACCAGAATTAGAGCTGCCAAATTTCATTCTGTACCCTGCTGGCTTCCATGACCCTCTCCTTTAGAGGTACCTAAATATGACCCGTCAACTGCTGCAGCAGGACCAGGGTGTTTTGGTTTGCTGCTGTCACTTTTTACGTGTCTGTGATTTCCTTTGTCCATCGCGTAACGCACTGATACTAGAGGAACAGTATCAAGCTCTATCAGCTGAGGGGTAGGTCTGAAGACGAAATCAGCCCGTTTGTGTTGACTGTTACGTACTGCTATGGTTAATCGTGAAAACAGGCACCGCATTTGCATACAAGCTGAGACATTGAGGTGAGGTGAAGTGGTGACTTGTCAGTGGGGAAAAAAAAATCACGTTGTTTTCATTAGGACCATAATCTCATTTACTTTGTTAATGCTGCACGGAGCAGGAGCACACAGGTGATTGCTGGTGGAACATTCCAGTGAAAACAAGGCTTTCCCATCCTAGTGTATTGGGCTTGACAATGGCAATTTGGGAAGAGAAGTGCAAAGTGTGTGCTTTGCTTTTAAATGGCTCTGTCATCCATGTGGCAGCAGCTCTGTCAGGCCTCAGCTGCTGCAACTTCAAAACCCAGCCAGGGTTACCAAGAGCTGATGAGATTATTTGACTTACTGATATTATTTAGAAGATAGATTATTCCCTCCCTGGTGTCCTTCTGGTGCTCAGGGTGATGGTCCCTGCCACCAGAAGGCCTGGGAATGGGTGGTGCTGCTCCAAATGCTGCATATGGCAACAGCAAACTGGTGTATTTTGTCCTGTGTGTACAAGGAGCGTGTTGAAAGGTTCGTCAATTCCTGCCTTAAAACCCCTCTGTCCAAAACTTTAATACCATATTGTATTTGTATCTCTGTTCTTCCAGCTGCCCTCTAGGGTTTGCTGATGGGAGAAGGTGGCAGGGGAGACCCTGCTGCTCTTGGATGCTGAGCAGGGTTTGGCATCAGCTGGTGGGAATCTTGGCTTTGACCCCAAGATCTCTGTATCTTTGGTTCCTGGAAAGCCTGGTTGCTAAACTGCCATCTCCCAAAAGGTCTGGTGTCCTAAACTGCTTGCAACAGGCCCTGCATCGGTTTTGTTTTCCTCATCCAGCTTGTTCAGAGTCAATATCCAGAATCTAGCATTACCTCCAAATTCAGATTAATTTCTCAGTAACCATTAACCACGCTGTGAGAGTTTGGGCTGTCCAGAGGGAATGACTTAGTCATTCTGGTACTCACTCTAGCCCAGTCATCCCTGATGTCTTTTGGCTCCTTTGCTGTCTTATGTCATTACAATGCCTTGATACCTGCACATGGGAGAGCATGGTGTCCTGTGAAACCCTCGCTGTGTGAGTTCCTCCACTCGTTTCAGGGATGAAGTAGCCACTTTCACTGCTGCAGTGTAGTTTTCTGCCTCTGGAGTTGTGCAGGGAGCTGTTGTACATTCGTTCCTCACTGTACACATAACCCTGGTTTTGTCCTGGTATGAAAAAGCCTGCCGCGTTGTTCTGAAACTTCACAGCAGGAAGGAGTTTTGTTTCTCATACTTCAGTGTGTTTTCTAGCCCAAATTGTGAGCTGTTTGCCAGAAGTACACACATGGATATAAACACTTTGGCTTCATCTGGACTGGTTTTCCATGTGTTTGTAGCTGTCCTGTGGAAGGGCATCCCCAGTTAGTTCTGGAAGCTTCCCATGGCAAAAGTGGGAAGAAAGGAAGAGGGGAGCTGCAGAGAGGTGAGAGGAATGTGCTTGTTTTGAAGGAGAAACACCATTTGCAGTGCTTCACCTGCCTGGAAAGAGATAAGGAGGCCTCCAGTCTGGGAATAAGGTAGAGCAAGGGGTCAGTGCATCCCAAGCACAGGATACTGCTACCCAAGGGTATGGTGGGTATCCCTGGCCCAGATTTTGGAATGTGGGCCTTTTACCTGGTACTGTTGGTGCTGTGATGCTGGCCTGGAGGGATATGTTCCTCCCCTGTGGTTCCTTCATTTAATAGAGAGCACCAGTGATCTTATTCCTGTCTCCTTATAGGAGCAGACTTACAGATCTGTTACTAAGTTTATGCTGAAAAGCCTATTTGTTATGTGGGTTTCCCTAAGCTGTTTAGATACAGACCCATCATACCTCACTGTTTTGAGTGAAAAAATGCTGAAAGTACTTAATGTCCTTTTTTCTGAACCTCAAACTGATATGCAAATCTTTTCTCTCCAAAGATATTTAAAACCAAACATCATGAGGCTGAAACTGTGTGCAAGGAGCCCACAGTCTCCAGGATTATTCAGAGATTTGCATATCAGAAGGGTTCTGAAACCATTTGCCTTGAGCTTCGGTGGAAAATTATTTGATGGTATGTGGTATCTTGCAGATACCCTCTGTCATGGTTTAAGCCCCTCCTGCAGTTCGCTCACTCACTCCCCCCTCTTTCTTTCCCCAGTCCTGCGGGGATGGGGAGGAGAATTGAAAAAATGCAACTCCCACAGGTTGAGATAAGAACAGTTTAGTAACTACAGTATAACACAAACCACTGCTGCTACCACCAATAATAATAATGAAAACGGAAATAACAAGGGAAGAGAATACAACCGCTCACCACCTGATACCAAGCCCGACCAAGCAGTGAAAACCACCCCACTCCCCACTTCCGGGTCTCTGCCCTCCCTTTTTACATCCTGGGTATGACGTGCTGTGGTATGGAATACCTCTTTGGTCAGTTTGGGTCAGGTGCCCTGTCTCTGCTTCCTCTCGGCTTCCCCTCCTCCCTGGCAGAGCATGAGACTCAGAAAGTCCTTGGTCAGCCTAAGCATTCTAAGCAGTAACTGAAAACATCGGTGTTGCCAGCGCTGATCCCAGGTGGAAAGGTGAAAACACAGCGCTACACCAGCTACCAGGAAGGAGAAAAAGGACATCTTCCCAGCCACCATCCTGTATCAGTGGTACTTTTCCGTCACTGATGCTATCAGCGGCCAGAGCTCTTTGCTTGGCTTATAGCCATGCTCTTATTTAAGAAACCGAGACAAGGAGAAGAGAGGCTGAGAACAAACTGTGCATGGAAGGTGCTTCTGCATCAGTGCTGGACTCTGGCTCTTTTCTCATCATGGAAAGAGATAACAGTGACTGTGCTGGGAATGTTCCAATGTTCAACATGGGGTACATGATGTCTCGTCAGGTACCTGCACAGAGGGCTCATGGGTCAATACCTTGTTATAGAAATCCATGTGTCTGGCTTGCCTTTCTGCTAATTGCCACCTCCTTGCTTCCTGTCTGCATCCAGTAAGCAAGCTGCTGTGATAGTTAATTACTTTTCTGGGTTGAGTGCTGTATTATAGTCTGTTCTGTCAATACTAATTGTTTTATAGAAATATGAAGTACCACTTTCCCTTCCCTCCAAGGACTTTGAGATGCAATATGGGCTTTAATGATGCCATTTGCCCTTCTGTCCAGCATGAGTAGGAAAATATGATCTCCCATCTGCAATGGACACTTAAGGTTATGTTTTGGAGAGCCATGAGCACTCTGCTTTTGGGGTCCTTTCTTGTGCCTCTCCAATAAAGCTCTTTCCCTGGTACCTTGCTGGTGGTGTGTATTTATAAGTAATCAATCACAACCGAGATCAGAGCAATGACTGTCACTTATTCCTTAACTCCATTCCTTTCCTGGGTGGGGTTCCTTCTTGCTTTTCGACCTTTTGTTTTAATATATAGGTTGTACAGAAGAATAAGTAAGTAAGAAGTGTTTGTAGGTGGGCATCTCCTGAGAGTGCACGCAGTAGCATGTGATGGTATTGCATAAGGGAAACTTCTTTTGCATGGAAAATTGCAGCCCTCGGTGTTCAGTTTTATGTCTGCTTGTGCTGGCTTTTGGTCAAGAAGAAACCACTGGTGATGGTTCTTTGCAGGGGGATTTATAATTTTGGATGTGTATTTATTGCTCTGGAGTAAACACCAGATAAACCTGCACTCATTCATAATTAAAGCAAAGTAAATTGAAATGTGCCCCAGGTTACACGGTGTGTTTGCAGTGACTAATGTTTTGGGGCTGTGCTGTGCTTCTTTTTGCCTCGCTGGAGGCTTTGGTGTTAGTTTTTGTCATTAGCAGTATTGCATAGAGCAGGATGAGCTCCCAGGTGAGCTTCTGAGATCCGGGCTAGCTGTTGTTCAGAGATGAAACAGGAACAGGGAAGGGCTCAGTGATAAAGGCCCTGCCCCTGGATGCTCCAGACCTGATCCTCACTGCTTTGTGTACCTACAGTTTCCTTCAGAACCTTCCAGACACTGAGATGCATGTGTGTGTGAGGTGCTGCTGTGATTTTAAGAGACAGGGAGGGTTTGTCGGCAGAAGTGTTGTCGGCAGAGTCATGTTCCCAGTGGGCCAGGAGGATAAGAGGTGTCTTAGCTCTTCATTGCATAGCACCTCTGGTGTGGCATGTGCCTCTGTGTTGCTCCACGTAGCTGCAGATGCATGTCTTGGCACTTGGATCAGGGATTCATCTTGGCTGGTTACACTGGGCAAAATGAGATGGGCTGTGCAGGAGGAGGGATGGGTACATGGGTTGATGGCATTCCTCTGTCTTCCCAGGGATTCATGGAGCAGAACCATACTTAATTAGACTTGCTTTCAAAAAACAGTTGAACTTCTGTTGTTATCAATGCTTCTCAATGGCAAGCATGGGAGGGCAAGCAGCCGTGGATGTATTGTAGACCCACAGGGATAAAAATACTCTGAGACTGGGAGGTGGGAATCTGATCCACAAGTTGAGCAGTACCAAATGACTGCCAGCTATTCCTAACACACACCATAGTCCTAGACATCCTTGCTGCATCTTAGCTTTTTAGACTTTGCGTCTGTCTTCTTCACCTGTGTTCATGGCTGGGTGGTTTTGTGACCAGAGATTTGTTGTTAGACTTGGAGTTCTCATGCAGGGACTTCCCATCCCAGCTCAGTGTTCCTGGTGACTTTTCTGCTGTTTTTCTGTGCAAGCATTCAGCAAAGTTTGATGTAAGGCTGCTGTCACCTGCAGAAAGTCCTGTTTTGTGACCTTAAACTTCATCCCAACTTCAGACCTGCTCTGTCAGGCTTGAGTGTCCTTGCTGTCCTATCACCCAGGGTTGTTGAAGGCTGCGTGTAAATTGGTCTCTGAGAACAGTTTTTTGATCTCAGCCACAAATCTTGTTATGGTCACATTAGGGAATGGAAGCATGAGAAGCCGGGTCATTCTTAAATGTTAGCATTAAAGGTTAAGTTCAGTTGATTTTTAATCCTTTGACAGCAGCACTCTCCAGACTCGTACACTTGCAGCTTCATGTGTGTCTACCAGGGCATCAGCAAGATCTTAGAGATCAGGCACCAGCAAGGCTAGGCTTTGCATCTGGGACTTTTCTGGTGAGGAGAGGCGGCAATGTCTCTGCTTTCAGTTTGTTTTAGGATGAGAGCCTGGAGCTGCTGTTGCTCAGGAGGACCCAATGCTGCTGCTTTGTGCCCACCGTCAGCGAGCTGCTGTGCACACTGTCTTTGGTGGGAGTGATGGCACCTTGCTGTTTGGGCCCAGCACATGGAAACCCATGTCAAAGCACCCACAGGCTTCAGTGGGAGTGGGGCCAACTTCCAGGCTCTGGGACATGTGTGCTGGGAGGACATGGGGCCTCGTGCTTCAGAGGTGAGAACCTCCCATGCACGGGCTTGGGGATATGCCACTAAAGATATCGCTGGTTTCATATTCATCTCCTGTGTTTGCAAATCTTGGCGTGAGCTGCAGGTTCTTCTGTTAGTATTTTGAGGCAGTTTCCTTCAGTTCCTTATTAAAATGCATCTGTTTTTCCTCATTTGGAAAGATCATCCGTATCAAAAAGCTAATGATCACAATACCTGGCTCCCTTTTCCCCAACAAAGATGACAGCAGTGATATAAATCATTATGTTGCTGATTGTAAAATTGCTACCTTCAGGCACGTCTTTATTTTAGGGTTGGATTTTTTTGGCTGCCACAACTTACAAGAGAAAGACAGTTGGAAATACTCTTTTTAATACATAGTTTTCACAGCTCTCAAGTCTCTTTATTGAGTCAAGCTGCTTTGGCTGCCAGGCTGGAAAGAGCAGAAGATTAAAGTGCCTTTCTTTAATATGCAGCTGTGCATATAAGTATATTGTGGCTTTCCTGAGGTAAGATAAAGTCATAAAGATTTCCTGGTGGGCTTTTGCATTGCTCAGCTATTGCTGTCCTTGCTGCAGTAGTCTATGAATATCCTTTCCTTGGGACTTTTTGCTCATCTGCTCTAAGCCCAAATCACATTCCTGCAGTTCCTAGTGTGGTGGTTGTGGAACTATGGACCTTCCTAGCACTGAGGTGCAGCAGCTCCAACAGGGCTGGGACATGCAGAGTCGTGCTGGGAATTTGGATTTTAGTTGTTAGCTTTTGAAGTGAAATCACAATGGGGTTTTAATGCAGCATCATATGGAAACACTAAGGATTGGGGTTGTTTTGTTCTGGTTTTCCATTTCAATGGATTTAATTTTCCTCCCATCTACGTGGGGAGATGGAAATGTCTGTCTAGGAAAACCAGGAGCTGCAGAGAGTATTGGGAGCGACACCACCATCTGCCCACCTCCCAAACAGCCGAGGTCTGCGCTTGGTGCATGACGCCAGCAGGCCCTATCAAAGGTATGGCTTGTATTTAATTCTGCGTTACAATCCCTTTAATCTGGGATTATAGCCAGTTGTTTTCTTCATGCAGGGTGCATGCTGTCAGATAAAAGCAAGAGCAGCTGGGAGGAGGAGAACGGCTTTGAACAGGGGCTGAAAACCTTGAGTGTCTGTAAATGTGTTTGTCAGAGGCATAAACCTATCTCATAGGAAGAGTCCAGGCGGGTGCAGGGGCTGACAGGACCCTCTAGCTCTGATAGATGAAGACCCTGGGAAGGCAACTGGTTGCAAATGAAATAGTAATTGCTTTCCCCCCACTGAATGAAATCTTCTCTGAGGCGATTACAGAGATTACAGCTTCCCACTGCAATGTACCAGAATAAATATAGCCTGTGCTTCCCGCGGGGGCTGCTGCAGCGCAGCCTTGGGCTGTGGGGTGCCTTGTGCAAGGTGCCTTGTGAGAGGTGCAGCAGGTACCTGGAGTCTAGAGTAGGAATCCTGTACGAACAGGGCTGAGAAGATACCAGCTCTTCGATCTTCCTCCCTTGAAGCAGGATTGAGTGTGCCCAGGTTGTTTCTGGTAGTATTTGTTCTGCCAGTTATGCAGGGACCAGGACTGCTGAGCTGCCTCCTCCTGTGCACCTGCATTCATACTGGGATGGGTCTTTTCACCCAGTATCCAGCCTGGTTTCCTCACTGTGACACATACCTTTAACTTCTTGTCATGCATGTGGGGGATTGTTTTCTTCTTTGCAGCAGATTTTGCCATTGCTTTGAGGACTCTTGTCAGTTCCCACAGCCCTTCCTCAGGCTCATGTTACTTTTCCTGCTCCTGTTCCCTTTCTCAGGGTTACCTGGGCAGTCAGTGTCCTCAGGGTGCCCCTTCCCTGGTCCAGGGGAAGGAGGGAGCTTCCTCTGCTGCTTCTGCTGTCAACCTATCTCTGTGTGCTGCTTTGGCTCTCTTTTACAGCCAAACACACTTTGCTCATGCTCAGCCTGCAGTCCTGTCCACTGACAGCTGAACAGCAGTTTGCAAATGACTTAATGCACCCCCAGCCATGCACTTTAAACATGTCAGGTTTAAATCATCGCCCTCAATAACAGGTGCATTTTGCCCACTTGATAATTTGTGGTAGATGCCACTGTGACCGAGGTGCAAGGGGGACTTTGCCATGCCTACAGAAAATTGTTTTCCTTGCTTATCACAGCATGATTTAACTACCTGGTGTTGTTAGTGTTGTTTGATTAGTTTATGTGCTGCATAATTCCAGGTACAGTGTGTGCATGGTAGTCACATAACAACAAAGCTCTCTGAAGTACAGGAGTAAACATGTGAGTGTCACAGAGGTCCCTTTGCGTTCTGTTTGCATCCTTTCCAGAACAAAAGGAAAGGAAAAAAAAAACCACCGAAACCCAATATTTCAAAATGCAGCTCTCTTCAGTGTGTGGTAAGAGATAATGTGTTGTGTGGGCTTGGGCAGTGCCGCATGATGAGCATCATGCTGGGTGGCACAAAACTATGTCTCTCCCCTGCAGCAGTCTGTGCCCATGGAGAGTCTAGCTTTTCTAAGGTGTTTGAGCATATATGGGCAAGCACAGATAGAGCGGGAGGGTACAGCCCTCTCCCTCCCCTCCACCCAGTTTGTCTGAACCCCATCAACATGAGCCTGGGCTCCCTTCCTAGAGCTCAGCATCAGTCTGTGCCCAAGGGATGCAGACTTGTGTCCTTGAGACAGCCCTGTAAACAGGGATGCTCCTGGCTCTCGTGGATTATGTGAATTAATTCAAGTTCCAAGTTCCTTAGGGCACAGGCTGATGAGATGTTTCTTTACTTCCATTCTGTACCAAGTGGTACAAGGAGGCCGTGATAGTTTGGTTACTGGCAGCAAAAATAAACCTTGAAGCTGACCTGGGTGTGAACGGGACAAGGCTTATCTGGGAAGCACAGGATGCTGCAGAGGTGTTTGTAACCAATGGGATTTGAGCGAGCTGTAGGGGAGCATGCAGTAGCACTTTGGATTGTGAAGGCGATCTCAGTGCCATCATCTCCTATCAAAGCAATCAGCAGGGATAAATATTTCTCTGGCTCAGGGCTAGTTAGTTTAATTACAGGTCTGTTGCTCTTACCAGCAGTTCAGGCAGAGTTCAGTGTAGTCAGCTAAGTTGCTTGCTTAAGTGATGTCATGTTGTTATGCTGCCTTTTCCTGTTCTGGACTTCTGTGGTGTAAGTAACAGAACAAAATGATCTGTTGCTGTCTGTGGAGAGCTGTTGAGAAACAAGTGGCAGAGGTGGTGGGGAGACACTTCAAAGTGCCAGGGGGTCTGCTGGGAGGACCTGATGGCTTTGCTGCAAATTGCAGGAGCCAGGGATGTGCCAGCAACTCGCCTCATGTGGTGCACTTGATAAATGGCCACCACAGGTCAGCACCTGCTTATTAAACTGTTGTGAAGAAAACGACCTCGACATGTACTTTATCTGCTCACAAAGTACCGTGTTTTGTATCTGGCTTTTTCTCTAAAGAATAAAAATACACATTTATATCTTGAGGACAGATTTTCTCTAATGGTTTGTGCAAAAGCCTCAATGACTTGTAATGGTGGACTTTTCCTTATATCTGAACTGCTGGACCATAATGGGGGCTGTGAATTAGTACATTTAAAGTGGGATTTGTTTCTGGAAAGGTGCAATGATTGTAAAATTGCTGTCTGCTAAAAAACCTGATGAAAATAAGAGCAACTGCCTTTCCTTTGGTATCATGAATTTACGAGGCAAAAATAACACTGAAGTATCCCTCTGGAGCAGAGGTAGGCACAGCTGAACCCCAGGCTCTTGATGTGGTGCTGTGTTTGAGCAAGGGTTATTAACTTTTTCAATCAAAATCTCTCTTTCAGAGATTCGGAGCTTCAAGGGGTCTACAAGCCACAGGGGTGGCTGTAGGAATCAGGAAGCTGAGTGAGTAGGACTTTACAGGCTACTTGAAGATGTTTGTGTGCATTTAACTAGGAAGCAATAATACCTTCTGGTTGCTTGTTACAGAGCTGTGCAAGTGAAGCTAGATACAGCAAACAAAAGACTCCTAAACAACAGCTTCTGATTCTAAGGCCCTGTTCTTCCATACCTGTAGTTTTGTTATGCATCATCTTATGCTTCTTGTTATATTATCTTCTGATTAATAGAATTATAGAATGGTTCAGGTTGGAAGGGCATGTAGTTCTTTAGTTGACGGACATCCTCCACTAGACCAGGTTACTCCAAGCCCCATCCAACCTGGTGTCAAACACTGACAGGTATGGGGAATCTATGCTTTTCTTGTGATATGTTTCCGCTGGGGATAGAAATGCAGCCTCTGTACTGTATCCCAAGGATCCTGGTGTTGTTCGCAGTCACTGTTACTGGAGTAGCCACAAGAAACACTATGGTAGCCACCTTGTTCCTTCAGGCTTGCTCCCAAAGACTGATCATATGGATGCTGGACCTGGGTGGACTTTGCCATAGCTGAAACCTCACTGGCCGTTTGCATTGCTCCAACTCCCCATCCCAGCTGGGATCCAGCCCTTCTTTGGAGCCTCTTCAACTTGAGTCCTGGCTATGTTCTCATGCTTGCAGCCACTATCATTTGTGTGGTACAGCTGCTGGGACTGATTTAGTTCAGTTCTGTACTTATCAAAGGTGATCATCGAGATTGGAGGCTTTTTGGCTTCTTGGCTGCTGCTTCTGTCGGTAGTTCTATTAACACTAATGGAAATCACACTCTGGCATCAGCAGCAGAACATCCGCTGTGCGGGGCTCCGCTGTCTGACAGCATGATGCTGCAAGATTTACAGGAATGGGATGTCAGGTAATTCTTTCTGTGTCACACAGATTGTACTCCAAGGGGTCTTGCTATCACTTCATACGTACTGTGCCAGCTTAATGTTCTGTTATTTTTTTTCTTGGGAAGAGCCCATAAAGCTAGAGTGTGGTGGGGGTTAGTGCTGGTTCTACAGGCACTGGGAATAAGGGAAGAGAAGCCTTAACTTCCATTGAACTCCAGCCTCTGACATGATGCTCCCAGGGGGTTCTCTGCGTCCCTCCATAGTCACAGGGAATGTCAGTCTCTCTTCAGCAGCAGCCCCTGAGCAGGGAAAGCAGCCTGTGTCACCCACCTGAATGTCAGCCTGTGGGTAAGGCGATTTGAGCAGAGAGCTTGGTTACCAGCCCCATTCAGAAGTCTCCTTTGTCTTCCAAACAGTCTGGTGTGTGCCTTGCTCTTACTGGCTCTTGTTGGGCAGACTGGGTTTTACAAGATAAGCGTCTTTATTCTGTCATGCTCTTGCTGCATGTGTCTATCTGCTGTTAGCCTGCAGTGTGGCAGAGGCATCTACCTTTGTGCTGGTTTTGCTGATTTTTAGCTTCAATTTCTTTGTTTCTCCATTGCATCTGGATGAATCACGTTTCGGTTTGCTTGCTTAATTTACATCTCTGTGAAGGTAGTCTGAGGAATTAATCACAAAGCTCAACAAAATAGTACATGTTTTGAAAAGAAGTGCTCACAGTTTAGAAGGTTAAAGGAAATAAAACCATCTTTTTGTCCCTTAAATTTAAGGGGAGTTAAGGTGTACCCCAGGAGATTGCAGTGTTAGTTCTCTTTCCCATGCTAGCATAGGCACACATCAACCAGGAGCGACTTACCCCAGCAGCAGTACATTTGGGCTTGGGGAGCTTTACTCATGACAAAAACTTTGACTTTGGAGCCAGTGAGGGAAAAAATATCTTTTTCAGGACTGGAAGTGTCACTTTTCTTCCCAATGCCGAAGTTCTCAGGTGACTTCTCTGGCTTTTCTTCCCAAGATTTCCTATGGAAGAAGATGTGTTGCTGGGTTTTGTTTGCCACAGCATGTGTAATCTCCAGCTTTGCAAGCCCGCAGCCAGGGTTTAGGCTGGAGGCTGGCAGCATTCTCTGCTGCGTGGGTCAAGCCAAGTGCTGAAGCCTGGCTGGGAGTGAGTTGGAGGTGGAGCAGAATTTCATGCCAGTTTGTGCTTCTCTTCTCAGTGTGGGCAGGATGCTTGCCCACTCAAGTAACCATTGTGTGTGGTTCTCTGATGGTTGGGAGCTGCAGACGAGGAGGAGGGGCTGAATGGGGAAAGTAATGCTGACATCATTAAAAAAATCCCTGTAGATGTGAAACCATTGCTGCATCAAGGAGCACAGGCTTGTTGATGCTGCTTCACTGCCGCGTTCCCTTTATACACATCCTGGCCTTTCTGGACAAAACCTGCCTGGTCACAGTTCAGCTCGATCTTCTCTTCTCTGTGAGGTTTTGGGGCCAGAGGGGATTCATGAGCTAATGAAGCTGCTGCTATGGGTTTTGTCAGCACTCATCTTCACCTGCCCATCCCGAGGGCTCCCTGCTCCCTCCCCATGTTGCAGTGCTCCTCCTTCACCTAGCTGTCAGGGAAGCTTGCTGCTGTTATCCCAGAGGGATGTGAAGGCATTGTCTTCAAGACAAGCATCAGTCAGGGACGCCTTCTCCCAAGCAAGCTGTGTGGGACACTTCTGCAGTATATCTTGGGACTACGTGGCTGGATAGAGCGATCACTATGCTGGTGCCTGCCCATCAGTTAGCATCCAGAGTGAAACTCCATGGTTCTCTTCCAGATACGCTGGAGCATTTTCAGGTGAAAGACTGGATTCCCAGATACTCAGTTCTGTAGCTTTTATTTAAGCAATATTTAGTATGTTTTCCTTCCAGCGTCTGCAGGTAGCAGTTATCTGTAACTCTGTGGTGTAGGCTGGAACTTCTAATAGGAATGAAAAAAATGAGAATAAGGAAAAAAGAAGCAATCCAGGCTGTAGGCTGAGTTGGAGTCACTGGGATCGTGTGTCAATGTGCTACAGCACAGCGTGGGATCTGTTTGGTGGGATCAGCACACAGTGTCCTGTGCTCCAGCTACCACCAAGCTCCAGTGGCTCCTCAGACTTGCTGGCAAGTAAATGGGAGCAGACTTGATGCATTGTGATCATTCAGGAACCTTGTTTTCCACTTCTTGTGGTTTTGACTCTTAACAGTTTCAGTGACCTCTTCGAGTGCTCCTTGGAGCAGAATTGGAGCTCCAGGATGGAGAATGCTCCATCTTTGGATGCAGTAGGCAAATTCCAGCACAGCTGCCTTTTACAAAGAATAATTTGGCTTTCTTTTCCTCTTTCTGCATGCCCACGTGTTTTCTGCTCCTACAAACACTCCTCTGAAATTACATGCTTCAAATCTGCAGTAGCTGTATTGCTTTTAAGTGGGGGTTTCAACTTGTACTCACAATGTGCAGACAAACTCATTACCAGATATAGCAATGGGTTCTTCCCTCCTGCTTTTTAGGACCGTACTCTGCTACCTCTGTGCACAGCCTGCTCTCCTCCCTCCTTCCAGGCTTTTTCAAATAGTTTAAAGTGGCATAAGAGACCGAGGAAGCCTAGGTTTTGGGCTTGGACATCATACTGTAGTAGTGTATTGTAGAAGGTATCTGCTCCATCTCCTACATCTCCTGCTGCAGGTCACTGCTGTTGTAGCATCTTGCAGTTCTTCCCATCCATACGCACACAACTTGCAGCGAGTGAGGAGCCAAAACAGTTCATCTGATTGGAAGGGGATTGCATGGGGCAGAGCCCTCCCAGCAGAAATGCGCAGAGCTCATCTCTTAAATCCCTTACAATTTTCCTGCCTGGAGCCTAAAGAAGAGGAATGAAACTCTTCTTTTTGACCAGAGTTCAATATATTGCGCTGCATAGGAATCCTTAAAACAGCTTTCCTAGCTTTAAATGAGTGTTGTTAACGTGTAGATACATTATTGGAAAGGATCTGTATGTAGGACCATTTGCAACTGCTGTGCTGAGAATTGTCAGTCCTTAGGTAGTTACCATATAACAGTGGTACCAAACTTGCTTTTTTTCTGGGTTTGATAGAAAAGCTGAATGTTTCAAACCAGTATCTCTCACCTTTGGCTAGAAAAGGCACTGAAGGCCATCAAAGGCACAAGAAAAGGCTTTGTGCTTTCATTTTTAATTACTTCCAGCTGTGTTACCGATGGGTGCTGGGGAGGCAGGCTGGACCAGAGCAGGTTTGGCTGGATCTGCTCCCTGTGCCAGGGAGCCAGCAGGAGATACTTTTGCAATTGGGTCTAGCTGCATGGGGCTGGATGGCTGGTTCTGGGTCACAGCTTTTTGGGGAGTTATTTAGCTTTAATTAAGCTTGGCAGGAGGTGAAATGTAAAAGGTGACTAATATGCCAAGCTAGAAACACCAAGGGCAGAGGGATAGATACTTGCGGACCCAGGATGTCCCTCTTGCCTCTGCCCCAAGGGATGGTTCAAACTCATGTTGATAATGGCTTTGCTCCTTCTGCTCTATCGATGGGGTTTGCTATGGGGAAGATCCCAGTACCAAACTGTGCATGGCCTGGATGCCTCAGCCTGGTCTTTCCACTGGCTCCCCAGCAGATCTCCTTGTGTTGCAAGGCTCAGACTGATCACTGCAGCCTGTCAGCCAGCAAATGGCCTTTCTGTTATCTTAAAAAACCATTACCGAACTCCATGCCTGATCTCACACAAGCAGCTAATTGTCCTCTTTGCAGATGCCAGCCGTGGGACCTGCACACGCTGCATGCACACTGTGTGTGTGCCACAGTGAACATGATTTTCCTCACGGTGTTTCATTTATATTTACCAGCCAGATCTGAGAAAAGGCCACTGCTTCCTGCAGCCTCCCCTGCCAGGGGAATCTGAGCTAAACTAGCCTCAGGGGCTATGTCCCCATGGGGTCTCACCCAGTCTCTGTGATGCCTCAGATAGTTTGCAGGATTTGCCCTTTTCAGTTTCAGCCTTCTGATAAAAACTGGATACAAAGTCTAGGGCTGCGGATAATTTTAACAGTGCTTTTCCTTAAAGCAAACAATAATCATGATATCACCCCAGTGGAACCATGCTATTGTAAATAATGTTCCTTAATGTCTTTGGAGGAGCAAACATTCACTCAGTTACTTTGGGTACATACCAGCCACCATGCAAAGGTACATTCCCGAATGTCTGCAAGTCCCAAGTTGAAATGCAGTTTTCCTGCAGTAGTGTGCTGCCTCAGAACAAACTGCCTTTTACCAAACTTTTTCTTCCAGCTCCAGACAACACGCCCTTGTAAAACTCCGAGATTACTCACTTTAGCAGGAAATGTGAGGAGGAGGAGGAGGAGGTACGCTGCAGATTCACACCTTTCCTCTCTTGTTTTTCCATCTAGAAACAAATTCTGTTCTGGCTTGACTGATTGCTTAAATCTTCTTCAAGTGTTTTCTGAAAGAGACAGTTTATCTTTTACTGGATCAGAGATGGGTTTGGCTCTTCAACAGATTTTCTGGGGTGTTTTCTTTCTTTCTGCATGTTTCCTGCTGATAGCACATGCACAGAATAAGGGAAAACTTCAGACATGCCTAGTCCCCACCATGCAGTAGATCAGGTCTCTCGATGGGCTGCTTTGAAAACATGCCTTCTGTGGAAAAGTGGGTTTGTTGAGACCTGCATCAACTTTCTTCCACACCACCAGCCCAGTTTCAGGCAGTTTTAGACAGCAGCTTTCTGTTTTGAGGGGCTGGAGGGTACATGCGGGATGCCCATGGCAAAGCTCACCATTTCAGCCTTGTCTGCCTGGAAGCTTCTCTCCGTTCCCTGCTATCTTGTTCAGTTCCATCAAAGATATCCCCTCCCCTGCTAACTTTGCCAGGCTGAAAACAGCACTCCCACAGAGGCTGGGACACACCAGGAGTCCGTGAGTCTCCATTCATTTGTCTGTCGCTTCTGTTCCATACGAACTGGGTTTAAAGTAACATATGACATAAAGGAGAGTGAGAGTTTAGTGATGAATATTTTACAGAAATAAGTACAGCCATGGTGAATGTACTCTTTTTTTTTTTTGGGGGGGAGGGGTTGGAGATCTGAGGTGTTGGTAGATCTTTAGCTGTGGTTGCTTGATGTCTTCAAGTCAGCATGGACTGCTGTATACATTAACCAGGAAGGAGAGTTAGCTTCTGCAGCACGTAAGGCCTGCCTGGAGTGGGAACCTAGAGCTGGAAATAGTTCAAATAGTGATTTTAAAGTGTTTTTCTCTAAGTGACTTACTTCTCTTCTTGGGTAGCCCACCATCCTAGTTCTGTGAGAGGCTTTTCATGCATGTAGCCACTTCTGCAGAGAAGTGAAGTGCTGTTATTCTCCTTCTACAAATCGGAGATGCAGCACAAAAGCAGAAGAGAACTTGGCTGTGGGGTGCAAGGACTTGCCTGGGTCCTAGGACACTGACCTCCTCTGTGCGGGACCCATCAGCATAAACCAAGTTGTGTTCTCACCCCATCCCTCACCCATCTTTCGGACTCAGTTAACTAACATATATTTAGCTGTCCTTAGGTTGTGCCTGGGATCTTCAGACATAGGATGTACCAAGCCTGGCCTAGCCTCTAAAAGTAGTCCAAGAATAGAGATGCTTATGTAACTTCAGCAGCAATATGGGCTGCTTGTCTTCAGAGTACTGTACTGTCCAAGAAACACTGACTAGGGAGGCGAGAAGAGGTTCTTCACTGTTAATGACTCCTCAGCAGGGGCTGGCAGGGTGTCCCTGGTCAAAGGGACTTGGGCAGCATCAACTGTATGCAAGTTGAGTAAAACTCATATATAATTCATTGTATACTCGTGTGCAGTTACTTCTTTTGAACACCTGGGTGTCATTTGTGAGCATGCCTGTGTAGCGCTTATAGAAGATTCTGCACAAAGCTATTTTATTATTAAATGAATACAGTATCAGCTATTTACTGCAGGTGATTGAACTGAAAGGTATTACGTGCCTGTCTCAGGAGGCTTAGGGCGTTGCAGCCATTGGGCAGTAGATGTGCAGCATCCGTACCCCAACATGACTGTTTTACTGTCCGTGTCAGTAAAGCTGTAAAACACCCAAGTTCTGGAAGTTACCCTCAGAATATTCTAAAGGAAATAGTAACTCTAGTAGCTTTGTTGCACAGCCTGTCCCTGATTTCTCCAAGTAATACGGCATGGGTGACTCACAGGAGATGACCTATGATACTCTCCAGCTCCACACCATGCCCTGCTGCTGTGTGGCACACCATGGTGTTGAGGCACAAAAATATCAAGGTAATGCCTCAGAGCTGTGTCACATCAACACTCACAAGCTTCAAGACACAATGTGTTGTTTTCTATCTGAAAGAGGAGTAAAAAACGTTGTTCCTCAAGGCTTGCCTGTGAGGCTCAAGAGGAGAAGGAAGATCTTCCCTTGGTCTTTCCTGGGCTAAGTTATTTTTGGAAACCTCAGGGCAGCAGTGAACTGTATGTACCACACTGCCGGAGTGAAAGGGCAGAACAAGCTGTTCCTGTTGCATTTGCAGGAAGCTCCTATGCCAGTTAAAGCAAACATGACTTGGCCTGCACGTGGCCAAGGCTCTTGCTAGTAGGATTTTCCAGGGTAGACTGTGTAAATGGTTGTGTTAATGGCCCTAGAGACCTGGGGTTAACCAGGAAGGAGGAAAGAAGGTGTTAGGGCCACGCAGGAGGAGAGAAGCTAGTTGCAAAGTCCAGCCCTGGGGAAAATAAAGGGATTTGTCTCTTGCCTTTGGGGTGCACCCACAGGGGCACACAGAGCTGTGGGACTTTGCACGTTGCTCTGCCTGTGCTGGAGACCCTTCATTCTGTTTGCGCTCTGGTTTTCGTGGGTAGCTGCATTTTGATGTTTTTATGGGTTTGTGTTTTATATTGTGTTAACAGAGCAGCTACCATAGGCAGGATGGTGCTGGGCTTTCTGCTGAAAGCTGCTGGATCATGAAGATGTGTTTTATGCCTGGTGGGCGAGCAGAGCTCACCAGGCAAGGCTCCTGTCACAGCAGAAGTCACCAGGGATGCTTCTGAGAGCAGCAGTTCTCAGCGCATGCTCAGTCATTGCCCTAGTATTTCATCACTGCTATTTCTTGCTTATATTTTGTGCTGGTTTCTCCATTCTCCTGAGATCAAATTCATATTTCTGTTAATCAGTTAAAAAATGTATATAGGGGCATGATTCTGTTTGATCATACGCAGAAAAATAGCCAGCAGGGCTGGCTTAGCCTGTTAGATCTGTTGGAAACTCGCCCTGCTAATGACTTGCTTAAGTAAATAAGATCAAAGTTGGGAGAAGTTCCAAGTAGAACCTGCCCTTGTCAGGTGGCTCCACCTTGGGGTTATCCACTTGCACATCAGCTGCAGTGGAGGGACCAGAAGGGAGGAGATGACCGGAGACTTGCAGACGAAGTTCCTGAAGCTGTCAGAGCTGTTGCTTCTAATATGTGTGGTTGATCATAATGGAAAAGGGGACCTTTTGCAGGGGGGACATGGAGGTTTGGCATGTGAGTATTGGATGGACATAGCTGGTACAAACAGAGATAGCAAGTAAAGAGTGGTAAAATATCTTTTGATGTGTTTACCGACATCTATGCTTGCCATGTCATGGCAGGTTGCAGAGGGAAGATGTATCTTGAAAAGTACCAGGGAGAAGGTTGGCATAGCAAAGGCCAAGCTCCACATTATGGCTTTGCTTTCCTCTTTTAGTGCTGTGCATCACCGTGTTTCAGAAAGGAGGAACGGCCGTAATAACGTTTTAGGCCTTTTATATATGTCAAGCTGTGCTTAGCTGGCAGAGAGCATCCTGGAGAAAAAGTGCACTCAGGGTTTGAGAGGACATAAGGGAGCATGCACATGTTTCAAAGAGCGACTTGGAGCTTTGTCTCTTTTGATAAACCTGGTACTGGGGTGGTGGAAAGGAGAGATCTGTGCTTGATCTCGAGGTTCTGTACCTGCAACTGGCCTAACTGAAGGGATTGATGTGTTACCTTCCCATTACTTATCCAGCAATACTTGAGCCTCTTTAGAGAAGAAATGTTCCAGCAAATGCCAGAATAATTTACACTCGATGTTCATGCTGCAGACCTGCTGGGTTTGCTTCTAGTAGCAGAGGTAGTGAGAGGTTCTGGCAAGGACCAGAGCAGATGCTGTAATAGGGCACTGTCTGGGTGCAGCTGGGCAGAGGAGGCGGCTTTCTTCCTTCCTCAGCAGGCAGCTGTGGTGCATTTTCTCACTCCTTCAGTCCTGTTGCTGAAGCAGGCATTTACCATTAGGTCAGGAAATACTATTCTTGTGTTTTCAGGCTGCTCGAGTGGGAGGTTGGTTCATCTCTGAGCTGCAAATCAGTGCTGGGCTGGTGCGTAAGGAGGACCTGGGGCTGTTTGTGTTGCTTGTGATCAAAACCCTGCCTGATTTCTGAGTGTGGTGCAGGTGTGTACGTAGGAGTTTTGCTCCTTGGAGGGTCTGTATTGGTCTGACCCATCCCCAACATCCCAGGCGGGCTGAGCAGGCGGGGCAAGAGCTGCTGCAGGCGGAAGGGTTTGTGCATGCCTTTCACTGTCTCATGTGTGTAAACCCAGGCATGGTGATGGCAGAAATCATTCTCTCTGCAGCAGATCAACTCTTCTGAGAGAGGAGAAGGTGGCTGCAGGGTTGGTGGCTGGGGATGTGACCAGTGCTTTTCTTGTTTGCCATCCACAAAGGATGAGCATGGCTGGAGAACAGGGAGGCAGCGTGGATACACCAGGGTCTGTAAATCACAGACAGAGGCAGAAGGCAACAAATCATGTGCCTACAAAGAGGGAATTGTGTAGACAGGGGTAGATCAGTGGGTGTGTGCACAGTGATCCCTATCTGGTCAGGCTGTAAGGGAAAGTGATGTGCTGGCTTGGCACCCCTGGAAAGATGTATTGTGGCTGTCAGAAACCAAAGCACAAGGAGCTCTCGCTGGTAACAAATATTAAGCTTCTCTGAAACAACCAGAAAATACAGTGTTAGGCTGCTGGGATAAGTTCCCTGAGGCTGGCAGTTAATGCTGGTTGCTGATGTTAACAGTGAAAAGCTGTTCGCAGAGGAGCCACATCTGCCCAGGAGAGGGGGCACACTCAAATACTGGGGTGTGAGTCACCCCCCGTGCGGTCCTCTCTGCTATTGGGGGTGAAAGCAGCATCAGCACAGGAAGAATCTGATGTGTTTTCCCAGTGCAAAATAGCCTGATGGGGTTTTAATACTCTCATGCCTATTGCTGGAGCATCTGGTCTCTCCCTTGAGACCAGCTTCAGCTCCCCACACCTCCTTCCCTCTCTTTCATGCCGTTCATGTTATGTCTGGTTTCTGACTGTGGAAGCAGTGATGATGAGGGATGCTCATTTGGTTGGTTTAGCTTTTTCCTAAATCACCTGGTGCTGAGGAGCAATAAAATATTTATTAGCTGTTATGAAATCAAACCCAGAGCAGTGACACAGTGAGCAGTTAAATATTCCTCCTGGCAGTGGTACCCAAACCCAAACAGCAGGTGCCCAGAGGAGCAGGAGCTCTGTGCTGCTCTTATGTGCTGTAAGCTGGCTTCTCTAGACAAAAGGCAGAGGTGTTTCCCTTGGGAATTACCTGCAGTCCCCAGCTGAACAGATTCCTTTGGGATACGAGTGATACTGATGGGCTGAGCCATCAGGGAGCAGTGCCATGCATCCTCATGCCCTCGTGCAAGGGTACTGTGAGGCATCAGTGGACCAAAATACCCAGTCCTTACTCAGAGGTGTTTAGTGTGGCAGTAAATGGGATCACCTCTCTCCCACAGGGATACCTTTCACTTTGAAACCTTTTACAACCTCACTGGAAAATCTGCAGAGTTCAAATCTGACTGCTGTTCCAGGAGCTGTGACATGGATGGATGTGGCTTTGTTAGCTGATTATAGTACATGTACAGCTGTGGATGAGTTATTCTGTCGCCTGCCACTGACAAATTGGCAGTTAGCCCTGGAAGATTTGGCAATCTACAGTCTGGGATGGCCTGTCCTTGAAAATCTTCTGTTAGATATGGTACTGTCATAGCATAATGTAGTTTGCAAGGGACTCGTGGAGGTCTCTGGCCCAGTTCCCCTGCTGCAGCCTCTCTGGCCCCATGTCTCAGTGCTGGACCACCCGCACTGTGACATTATGCAAGAATTCATATCAATTCTTATGAAACTCTCCTTTTTACTGTCTTTCAAAGCATGTTATCTGTGGCTCTTGGGCTTCTAATACTGTTGATATACATCATACAAAGCTTTGAAATTCAGCTGTCCTATGAGTAAAAATGATCTTGTTTTCTTGAATAAATTGAACTTCCAGATGTGAAAGTTCAGCATAAAAGAATCAAAATCTGCAGAAGTTGTTCTAAGTCTTCGAAGTCCAAAGTGTGTAAATCTGAGGCTCTGCTTTGAACCTATCCATGATACAGCGTGTGGGACAAAGCCCAGATCCAGCTATCATGGTACTATTGTGAGATGTACCTAAGTGGCTAGCTGTATGGCCATGCTGTGCTCAGATAGAGCAAAGCATTTTGGAGAGAGAATGGATTAGTGAGGCACACGGCTGTGCATAACTTTTTCCAGAGAACTTCTCTGCAGCAAACAGCTTCTCTTTGGAATGGTTGTGCTATAGGCAAAGGAGGCTGGAGATGGTGCACAGGGATGGAGCCAGCTGTTTGCTGGAGACGGTGCCATAGTGCTGTGTGATCAGGTTTATGTTTGGCTCCAAGTAAGATGGAATATGTGCAAAAATAACATGTAGTGAGCAAGTTGCTGGTGAGCACTTGTCCCGAGGAGGCTGCTATGCTGCTTGCTGAGATCTGCATCAAGCAAATGCAAGAATTTGCCTCTGTCATTTGTTTATGACCACGGCACATGCAAGAGATGTTCCACCCCACTTCTGAGGTCACTATGTTGTGCTGGGCATGCAGCTTCTCTTTAAAACGTTAGACCAAGAAGGTAGGAATCACTGGTATGCCCAGATCTGGTCGCTGATGAACTCATTCCCATAATTCAGTCCAGTATGGAGAAAACCTCTGCCAAGCTTTTTATCAAAAGCCATGCAGTCCTCTAAGGATGCCAGCCCAAAGCTCCATGGGTGTCCTGCCTGATATCTATGTCAGGAATTCTTCACCACTGCCTCAGATTACATTTTTGATACGCATGTGTATCTCTGACAACTTCAGTGCTCACTTGCTTTAGATAAAGGCTGTGAGTAAATATAAGCACCCCGCAGTATGAACTTGGGAGAGGTCGCTTGGGTCCACAGCTTCTGTATGCGAGCAGGGTGTTCTGCAGCCTCTCAAATGCAGGAATGATTATTTCCTTAATAGCTGTCACATGCTGAAATCAGTGAGGGGAAAAGCGGCGAGGGAAGGTAAGCAGAATAAACCTCTTCCATCCACCACAGTGCTCCTGCTTACTCCCAGTTTTCTCCTTCCCTCCTAGCATCTGAATTTGTGTTTCCATCAGAGCAGTGAGGCTCTGCCCCCCACCAGCCTCACCCCCACCAGGGTTTCACCTCCTGCCATAGCTGGTGCAAGGGCTGTCATGTTGTTCTGATGTGCTTTGAAGGGGAGGTAATTCTTGTTGGTTTATGCTATTTGTAAGCACACTATGAAAGGTAACTTAGAAATGGTTTGTATTGGTGCCTTAGTGGATCTGCAGAAGCTGTTGGCTTGCTTCATATGGATTTATAGCTAATTACTCATCTCTGTAATAGCAAGAGATAACATAACACCCCTGCCTTTAAAGCTTCCAGGTTAGTGTTCAGAACATGTACTCTTTTAAGCCTGCAGATGGGTTGGTGGCATTGCTTGCTGCTGCTTAAAGGCTTTGGAGTGTGGCATTGGGGCTGAGGCTACTACCCTGGTTCTGCCTCCATCAGGAAAGTGCTGCCTCCTGCTGCCCAAGGGGCACTTCCAGGGCTCAGCAGCAATGCTCTAGGAACTTGATGGGGAGGGAAGAGGCATAAAATGGGAGGTGTGGAGCACTTGGGGCAGATTTTGTTGACCTGCAGGTCTGGTCCTCTCTGCTGATGCTGACTTTCTGCACAAGGTACCTGCTACTCTGCTGCAGAAGCTAAATTTAATGTGAAAATAGTTTAATTCTGGTTCAGATCGACTGATTGCTTGATAACACATCCATGACAGCGGCACAGACACAGATCAGTGCAGCAGTGCTGTTTCACGGTCTGGTGGCTATGAAAGACTGAAGGTGCTGTTAAGCAGAAGACTGGGCTCTGCTGGAGCCCGATGTGATCACAGAGGATCTCCTTTGTGCTGGTCAAGTTAAATACTTGCAAAAAGCTTGCATGTGAGGAGGAGGCAACTGCCTCTCCCATAAAGACCAATCTGATGATTCATTGCCACAGCCCTCAGGAGCTCACATGTGAGCTGTGTGTTGGGAGTTTCTAGGAATTTCAGCAAGCATCATTCATTTTGAAGGTAGCCCATTCAATATTGAGGAAGGAACATAAAATATTGCTTCTAGATGACATTATGGGAATTGAACAAGCAAGGACTTCTGGAGGTTGTCCTAAGAAATAACCTGGACAGTAATAATGATAAAAATGCCATGCATTTTAAAATCCCAAATGAAAATCCTCTTGGCTCACAGTCTCTGTGCCTGTACTGTATCTTTCCTTGTGCCTCAACACCCTGATTTCAATGTTATCTGCAGTTTTCCTCTTTCTGTTCTTTGTTTCTTACGGCCTCTGTCTCCCTGTTGTGCCTGCCTGGTATTCACAATGGTTACTAATACAAAATCGTCAATACATTTAATTAACGTCTTGCTTTTCCTTTCTTCCAGATAATGAAATGCTTAATAAAAATAGATCTAGCACCTTCCCACAGGTGTTTCCCACTCGATCCTTATATTGTCTCTACCTCCTCTTATTGCTGACCCAGTTTTCTTTCAAATACCATCAGGAGCTCCCATCAGCTCAGATAGGCTTGGAGCCTGCTTTACACCTGATACTGTGCGCATTGCCCAAGGGCTTGTGATGTCTAGGGTGCTATTGGCAGATACCACAAGTTTTTGTTGCCTGAGGTGGCAAATGGGTTCTTGGAGCCAACAATTAGATCCTGACAGCATCAAAGCAAGGAGCTTTCAGCAGTGCTTTCCCACAAGACTCTCTGTAGATTGTGCCCAAGGTTGAGGTGCACCAGGTTAAAGGGATGGTCCATTCTCCAGCCTTGTGATGCTGAACCTTGTTGCATGTGTCAGACCCGGTGAAGTCTGTGCTGCTGTTTCGGGGCTGCCAGGGTGGTGAAGGCTATTCCTGCTTTTCTGAAGCAGCGCATGTTGAGTCTTGCTTTATACCACTTTGATGAACACCTCTCCATAAGCACCAGGATAAACTAATCCCAGATTATCACATCAAATTGCCATTGCTCACTAGCCCTCCTCAGTGTGGTGTTGCAGAATTAATTATCAGTATTCATGACGTTTGTTACTTCAGTCCCTAAACAACCCACATGGCACATTATCTAGATCTAGTGATATTTATTGTTGCATTCTCCAATTGGTCCCTCTCCTGCTTTTTATCACTAGCTGAGTTTGCCCGGTTTCATTATGCTCTAGTTGTTTTAGTCTCCATAGCTTTCAGTACTTTATTCAAAGCCATTTAGACACTTAGAGCCATTAATTTTATCTTTCTTTTCCATTCTAATGGGCTGGTTTCTTCTGCTGGCACACAAGTAAGAAAAAAGCACTTTTCTCTAGACCTTTTGGTCATTAATAAATAGTTGTCCTGTTCTTACTGCTCTCTTTTCCCTTTAAGTTTGAAGTTGTACGTACATCTTGTTTGCTTCTTTCTCTTTTGGCTAAGTTAATTCTTAGCCTCAAACCTAACATAGTCCCACCGCAAACCAGGCACAGCTACATTTAAATCCCTACAGGCCTTCAGAGTGTTATCTACATCTTAAGATGCTGTGCTGGCATTGCTGGTACACGACTTACGTGCCTGCTGTGACTTTGTGTTACATGGTAAAGAGGTGGGACTTTTAGCTACATCTGGTTTTAAACTGACCAGAGAAACTGGCAGAATAATGGCAAGGCTGGAATAAACCCTTTTTAACTTTCTGTTGATGTCATTGTGACAAGCTAGAGCTGTCCTGTAAGTTACACCGGCTGTATGCTGGACAGAAACTGTTTTGAGTTTCAAAGGAGACAGCAGGTAAAGTCCTTGCTAGGATAAAGAGAACAGGTTTGGCCCTTGCAAAAATGGTGTTAAATTCTCTCACCACTGGTCCTGACTGGTGTTTTATATGTGGCAAGCCAAAAGAAACAAACAAGGGAAAAGCAGACAAGGCCCTGGAGTGCTGCTGAGTGCTGCCTTCAACAGCCAGCTTGAAAGATTCAGTGCTGAAACCTGTCTTCTGAAGGGGAGGAGAGGCTAAATGGGGAAGAGATTGCACTGGAGCAGTCTCTTCTGAGCAGCCAAGCAGCCTGCTTTTGACAGGTATAGCTGAAGTGATTAAAGTTCTTTATGCGTTTTTGTGGTGGCAGAGATGCTTAGAAATGATGTTCAGCATAACTTTAGGTGTTCATGATGCTTAAGTGAACTTGCCAGGATGAAGAAGATATGTGTGTGTGCACCTCCACGTGGCTGATCCCAAAGGTGTTGCTGCTGTCTCCAAAGGAGAGCAAAAATACACTTCAATCATTCCCATAAGATAGTACAGGAAAATAAGTGTTTGGGTGTTTTTTTTTTTTTTCCTTAATACATAAACCTTATTTTACTTATTTTCTTCTTATGACGTGTTTTGCAGATAAGAAATCAGCAGCTTCAGACCATCAAAGACCGTTTCCAGGCCTTTCTCAATGGAGAAACCCAGATTGTGGCAGATGAAGCATTTATAAATGCTGTCCAGAGCTACTATGAGGTAAGAAGAGACAATACAGTGTAAGTATGAATCCCTGTTCTCACCCCTATTCACAGATGGGGTAAAGTTCTGAAATAGTGGATTGCCCTTTATTTAACAGCATGAAACAAAGGCAAGCAGAAGGCTTCTTATATCTGTTATGTCAAAAGTTTGTGAGATTCAGGGTTTGATCATGCAACCATACAGCAAACATAGCAAACCCTACGCTGTGGTGTATCCTGTAGTTTGATTATGGGGAAGATGACCTTTCTCGTATAAGATGAAAAATATCTTCCTGGTACTTTTAAGCAGTGTACTTTTAAACTAGAGAAGATGGCACAATATAAAATAAATGTCACATGCTCCCTGTGAAAAATGCTGAGAAAACTGAGCAGCACATTCAGTTCCTGCTGTATCTTTTACGTTGTATCTGACTGACTTCAAGATTTTCAGCCAGAGTCTTGTCTTTTCACTTTGGATGACAAGTGCTGCAAAGCAAAGAGGAAAGAAGTAGGATGCACATCTACAAAACTAAATGATGCCAAAGAATGTGAAGCATCATTCATACTTGTGCAAAAGAATAATTATGCATGTCTGTCTTTTTGCACCTCTTTGTATGCAGCCCTTAATGCTGCTTTTCATATGCTTTCTCAGAGGGAAAGAGCTTCTGGTTTTGAAGGAAATCAGTGCTTGTGATTTATATGAGTGTCATTTATTTTTTTGCTAGCCTTTCTGCAAAGCATTTGTCTTTTGTCCCTAGAGCTATTCTGTCATAAAAGGTGAAGATTTTGAATTGCCTACATAAAATATTTCTCTGGAAGTGGCATCTCAGAGAGGATCAAAATCAGATACTAAAACCAAAGAGAATTTTAACTCTGTAAAAATTGGCAGCAGCTGCTTCTGTGTAAGGAAAGCACAAATTATCTCTGGATTAACTCTATTACACCAGCCTAGCAGTTACTGCTCCATCATTCTCTCCACAGGAAGGAAGCTGAGAGTAATATACATCTCTTATCAGCAAAGAAATTGCCAAGGGATTATCAGTTTATCACAGCTCCACTGAGCAGATGCTGTCAGGGAAAACTTTCAAGATGACCTGAGCTGCATTTTAGGGTGTAAGAGCAGTGTAATCTGCTCCAATAGGACTATGGGGCAGGAAATGGGAACTGCTTAAAAAGAGGCAAAATACATCCCTGTTTTGTGGATGGGTCTGGC
This sequence comes from Forpus xanthops, assembly GCA_032466535.1. Lineage (NCBI taxonomy): Eukaryota > Metazoa > Chordata > Aves > Psittaciformes > Psittacidae > Forpus > Forpus xanthops. The sequence goes on along the minus strand of JASSUY010028384.1, from coordinate 5,012 downwards.
TGAAAGACTTCTAGACTAAGTCTAGAAGTTCTGCGCTGTATAATTACCCCAACTGATCCCTTACAAAGCGCAGTTGATCAGCCCTCAGTGACTGCATGCCCTGTGTCTTTGGTTCAACTGGACATTCCGCTGGCTCTGGCCTATGTAAGCAGGCCACAAAAAGTGTAATGCATCACTCTGTGTCCTTCCTTTTTTCTTTTTTAACTGTTGGTCTCATTTAATTTCCAGCCATGTACTTTCAGCTTCTGGGCAGCTGTAGCATGGCCACGTGTCTCTTCCTCAGCATCATCATATCTGGCAGCAGGCAAAGCCTCTGCCCCTGCTCAGAGCCTGAGCAGTGTTCTCTGTTGATGGTCTTCTCCTTCCTCCCTTCTCTGCAGGGAGGTGCCCACCCTTGATTGAGCCATGGTGCGATCACAGCAGATCCTGCTTGTTTCAGCTCCTGCAAATCTCAGTTTTGTCCAATTTACTGTGTATTGGGTGGACACTATCTGGAATTTAGCATTTGGGTAGTGATTTGTAAAGCTGCCCGATGGCTTGGAAAATACTGAAACTGGGGGTTTTGCTCTGCTGAAACTGGCAGTCTCTGTGCAGGACATGGCTGGTGTTTCTTAAGAGATTCACAGCAGTGCCGAATAGGTTCATTACCTGGGGAATATTTGGATTTTGGTGGTTTCTGTTTGTTTTGTTTGGGTGTTGTTTGTTTTCTGGAGAAAGAAAGAGGTAGATGACATTGTAGGTCAGGAATGCATTTACTGTTACCCTGAACGTATTTGTATGTGTTTCTCCTGTTATATCAGCTGCCAAGGGGTAAGCATGTAGTTGCCAGTCTTAGAATAGTTCAAGGTTAAAAACTTGAGTGATCTGAACAGGCTCTGCTGCTGGTATACAAAGCATTGCTGTACCTGCAGGAATGCTGCAGACCTCTGTGTGTGAGACAGGCCCAGCACACTAACAGACACTCCAGAAGAGCTTTTTAAATGTCCTTTTACTTCCAATGAGTAAAGCGTCTGTCAAGCAGCACTTTATGCATCAGCCCCTCCAGTGGGTATTATGGAAATGGTTGGTTAGTCCCGTGTCCATTCTGCTGTGGGTACATGTGATGTGTGGGGCTCCTCTATGGATGTGGCAGGAGATGTCTGACGCAGCTCAGAGGTCAGCTTTCCTGTGTGTGTGCTGGTGTATGCACCCATGCCAGGGTTTTGCTCCAGCAGTTCCTGACTCCTGGCAGTGCTCAGGCAGTCTGACAGCCTGGCAATGCTCTGGGTATTTTCTAAAGAAAGCAGCTCTCTCTGCAGGACAAAAACACCTCTTTTATCTTTTTTTATCTTCCTATTTCACGGTCTTTTCCTGCTGCTTTGTGTCTGGCTGGCTCTTCCTCGCACCTGCCTGCTTCCTGCAACCCCAGCAGTCCTTTCCTCCACTGGCTGCTGCTCTGCACCCAGGGCTGAGGGCAGATGGGGAGTCAGGACCCTCTGCTTGCAGGGCTGTCTCCCCTCTGATGGAGGTGAGAACTGCAGATAATAACAGCTGCTGGTGCTGGCAGATGTGAGAAGTCATTTGAGCTGTTGTAAAGGCATCTGAATGATTACAGAGGGAAAAGCAAGAGCTGAGGTTGCTGCAGTGTAGCCACTCTCCGTGACCTCCTATCACTTCTCACAGTCATGCTGGGGACTTCCTTGGCTGTGTTGGGAGCTAGGATTTTGATAGCTCTCACCTGTTATTTAAAAGCACCTGCACACACTGGGTTATCAATGCCGTTTAATCTCTAAGGAAACAGTATGTGTGCTGATATAATTTCATTGTTTAATAAAGAGGCTTCTGGTGGCATCTTGTCTGTCCTGTCTGCAGGGAGTGCTCCTCAGCGTGGTGATGTTGAAAGGAAACAGCCCAGTTCTTCAGCAGCATCATTTTGGGGCTAGAACAAAACCCACTACCAGTGCCAACAGATGCGTGTGCCATCAAGTGTCTGGGAACATGGAATGCCATGTTTCTGAGTGGTGTGAAAAAAAATCTACCGTGTCCTTAGATCATCTTCAAGCTCTTTAGTTATTGAGAGCTGACAGATACACCCCTGTGCTGGCACAGCTTCTTCCCAGCCTGCTGCAGTCATTGGTTCTCAACCTCATTAATAAAACAATAATTCTTACTGGGCATTGATTGCTCCCCTGTGTTCAGGGCTCAGGAAATGAGTGCCAACACAATACACCTCTGTCCCTCTCTTGCCCTTCAGCTCTGTGTTGCTCCCGTGGCATCTCCTGGTCTGCAGCTATCTGTTAGGTTTTGACCCTTCTGCTGCTCTTGCAGTGGGAAGAGCATCTTCATCAAACACCTTCTGCCTCACTCCTGCTGTCAGCACCCTGCACCTTGCATGTGCTCTCTCCAGAGCCTTCACAGGCAGCCTCAACCCAGGCTGAACCATCCTGTGCTATAGCAGCAGAGCTGGAGCAAGAAGGGATTTGGCCTCATCCACCTGTGGCCATGCCAGCTTTTGGTGGTCTGTGTTGCTTTGATGTTTAGCCATCAGTTTATAAAGATCAGGCCACTCGTCCTTTCCCAGGGTGTTTTAACAGTGCTCTTGCAGTGCTGGTTGCCCAGGTTGGAAACACCAGGGTATGGAAGAAGTGGGGACATAGATGTTATTTAACTGAAGGCAACAATAAACTAATCAATGCAGTGCCATCTTGTGACACTGCAGAGATCTCTGGTATAAGTAGTTTAATGTAGGCCTGGTCCTTGCAGTGGTCAGAGGTTTTCCAGATGAATGGGATGCTATTCAGATAGGTACAGTGCTGTAACAGGGCAGAATTTGGTTAGATGTATGTAGTTCTGCGATAACTTCCTTATTAAAACCTTTGCTAGAGGAAAATATAATCCTGCTTTCCCAAAGGGCATTAATGTATCTGGTGAGGTGCAACCACAACATCTCCTGAAGTCCTAATTGCATCAAAATGTTCCATTTTAGCGGACATAAAGCAGAAGCTTCACCTGATTTCATTACATTTCCCAGAGTACAGCTGAAGCCTCTGTCCATGGCAACACGTGGTTGTTGAATGAAGAGATGGAAAGCATGCTGGCAGCCAGGCTTCCCAGAAGTAACATCACACTTTGTGGTCCTGAAGGGGGATTTATTAGTGTTTTAACTGACATCATTTGAAGTCACCCTTTTCTTGCAGGTATTCCTGAAGAGCGATCGTGTTGCCAGGATGGTGCAGAGCGGAGGGTGCTCAGCGAATGACTCCCGGGAGGTCTTCAAGAAACATATTGAGAAGAGGGTGCGAAGCCTGCCAGAAATTGATGGCCTTAGCAAGGAGACGGTGCTGAGCTCCTGGATGGCAAAGTTCGATGCTATTTACCGTGGGGAAGAGGATCCCCGCAAGCAGCAGGCCAGGATGACGGCGAGCGCTGCCTCAGAGCTCATCCTCAGCAAGGAGCAGCTCTACGAGATGTTCCAGAACATTTTGGGGATCAAGAAATTTGAACATCAGCTTCTGTACAATGCGTGTCAGGTAAGGACCTTCCCTGGGTGGGAATGGAAAACTGTTCCTTGTGGAAGGGCTTGCCAGTGGGAAATGTTGCTGTTATGAACTGGCCTGGACAAGACTGGTTTTGAGGGATTTTTCACTAAGGAAAAAGGCTTTGACTCAGTTTTGTTCTCTCAGGCTTATGCTTCTTTTCTCCTGGAAACCCGTAGGATTGCTGAGATGGGAAAATTTTATTCCTCCAACTCTGTGTCTGGATGAGCAGGTCTTCGATGGTGCCTAAGCAGGCTGTTTTGCTGTGACTTGCTTGCCTTGCCTCCATCACATCACCAATATAAACACAGAAGTACCTTCTTACAGCCTGCAATAACCTTATTAGTACTTGAAGCTCTGATGCCCTGGGGTGGATATCTTTTGCAAACGCACTTCTTGAAGTCATACAGGTCCTCCTTAAGTAGAGGAGCATCTCTGACCACTGCATGCCCATAGTGGAAGGAGAGTGTCCCAAACTCCCATGACCTCAGGGTGGCTCTGCTTGCACTACAAGTTCCCAGATAGATGAAAACCTTTCCCATTCTTCTCCTTGTTTTCCCCCCAGTACCAGCCAGTTCCCCAGAGTCACAGAGCTGGAACTCTGCAGTGCTCCTTCCATTTCCAGCAGCTCTTGCTGAGGGCTGTTAGTGGCTGTCCAGGCTGATGGTGACCCAGATTACAGTCCCCTGCAACCAGATATAAATATCACAGGTGGGATAAAGGATGTCAGAGTCACAGGGAGGGTAAGGTGGTGCTGTGGAAAATTTACAGAGAAGGAGCAGACCTCAGCCTCTTCCCCATAATTGAGGGGTTCAGCTTCTTTTTGAAATGAATACAGTTGAGACTAATTCTGTCCATCCTATGTGTAGGCATTCTGAATTCTTTTCAGGACTTAGAAAATCATTTGGTCTGTGTTTTTTAAATGCAGATCTTGCATTTGTTTTTCATCTTAAAGATGTAAAGAGCTTATCTTGCATTTGTTCTTCATCTCAGGCCTTAATAGTAGAGTGAGGAGAGGATAATAAATGTTCCTGAATAAAGCATCTTCATAGAAAAAAGGAAACAGCAAGGACTGCATTGGTCCTCATAAATCATGTTTTCAAAACAAATTTTGTGCCTCCATCCTGTCTTGGAGGACTTCTTTAAAATCTAACCCATAATGTTTTCAGTGATGTGCTGAGATCTGAGTCAGTTCTGCAGTGTTTTGTTTTCTAGCTTAAACCAACTCAAGCCCTGTGTCTCTCATCCTCCCTTGACCTGTGCTTGATTAAAGAACTAGGGTGGTTTTGTGTAAGCATGTAAGTGATCCTACTCTCTTGCTTTGTGGTTCCCAGTGATGCATAAAACAGTATTTAATCATGACTGTCTTGCTTTGTGGATGATCTCTGCTTATGGCAGCCTTTCTACTATGAACCCAGTAGATGAGAAAGTTGGGGCTGTTGAGCCTGGAGAAGAGAAGGCTGCATGGAGACCTCATAGCAGCCTTCCAGTATCTGA
>JASSUY010028383.1:0-14284 GCA_032466535.1 Forpus xanthops | reverse complement strand
CCGCGGGCCCCGAGCGCGGCCCCGGCCCGCTAGGCTCGCTGCTGAGCCGGCTGCCGCTGGCGCCGTCCCCGCGGCGGAGAACCGCCAGCCAGTGCCAGCCGGAGCCGCCGCTGCTGCGCACCAGCAAGAGGACCATCTACACGGCCGGGCGGCCGCCCTGGTACAGCGAGACCGGAGCTCCCGTAGACGAGGCCTTCGTCATCGGTCAGCGGCGGAATGGGGCTGGGGAAGGGATGGAGCAGGGGTCGTGATGGAGCTTGCGGCCCGGAGCCGGGTTGAGGCAGGGATGGAGTCGGGGCTGGGGAAGTGATGGAGCCAAGGATGGGTCTGGAGCTGGGATGAGGTAGATGATGGAGTCAGGCCCTGAGCTGCGGCTGGGGAAGTGATGGGGCCGGGCTGGAGCCGGATCCTTCGCTGTGATCCCATTCTCACCCCCAGGCCTGTGCGGTGGCAGTGCCTCGGGCAAGACAACAGTGGCAACACGGATCATCGAGGCGCTGGATGTGCCCTGGGTCGTGTTACTTTCCATGGACTCCTTCTACAAGGTGAGGGCTGGGACGAGGGCAGCACAGAGGGGTGGCAGTACCAGCGGATCCATGGGTCTGGCGTGGCAGTGACGGGGTGCCAGAGCCTGGCGTGACACTGAGTGGTGATCGTGCCTGCAGGTGCTGGACGAGGGGCAGCAGGCGCTGGCAGCCCGCAGTGACTACAATTTCGACCACCCTGATGCCTTTGACTTTGAGCTGCTCGTCAGCGTCCTTCGCAAGCTCAAGAAGGGCAAGAGCGTGAAGGTGCCGGTGTACGACTTCACCACGCACAGCCGCCGCCGCGAGTGGGTGGGTGCCATGGGGGAGCTGGGATGGGCACTGGGAGGGCAGGAGGGTGAGCCCTGGAAGCGGGGATCTGTGGGACCTGGGAGGGCAAAGGGAGGGAGGGGCTCCAGCCATCGAGGGGGGGTGTTGGTCTGGGGGGGGTTGAGGTGTGGAGGCAAGGAGAGGGCAGGGAGACACGAAGATGGATATGGAAATGGGGGCTAACACAGAGTGCAGGGGGAAGCTGCAGTGGGGAGCATGGAGTGCAGAGAGGGAAGGAGCTGGGAGGAAGGCAGAGGTTTGGGGCTCTGGAACAAGTCTCTGTGTAAGTGCAGGCTGGAGTATCAAGTGTAGGGATCAGAATAAGGGCCCTTAAATGTTGGGTGATATATGACAGTTATGAGAAGTGCTGCCCGTGGGTGGCCAGAGCTTTAAATGGGTCGGGAGCTGAGGGCTTTAAACTGACAGAGGGTAGACTTAGATGAGATATGAGGAAGAAAAGAAATTCTTCCCTGTGAGGGTGGTGAGGCCCTGGCACAGGGTGTCCAGTGAAACTGTGGCTGCTCCATCCCTGGCAGTGTTCAAGGCCAGGCTGGACAGGGCTTAGAGCAACCTGCTCTAGTGGAAGGTGTCCCTGCCCCTGATAGTAGGATTGGAACTGAATGAGCTTCAAGGCTCCTTCCCACCCAGCCCATTCTGTGACGGTGCCATCTGTGCCCAGTGCTGGCCTTGCTGCAGTGGGTGTGAGGCAGGCAGAACAAGCACAGCTCTTATCTGCCCACAGAAAACAGTGTACGGGGCCAATGTCATCGTCTTTGAAGGGATTCTGGCTTTTGCGAATAAGGAGCTGCTGAAGGTATCGCTTGCTGCCTGGCGTGGCTGATGGTCCATCTCAGTGTGTGGTGTGGTAGGAGACGTGCGGTAGTGTGCTGCAGTGGGATGGGTGCTGGCCTGGCCTGGCCCTTCATGCTGCTGGGGCAGGGTGATAGCTGGGGGCTGCAAAGGGGGAAGTCACCCCCCTGCCTGCTGGCAGAGCCCCTCTACATCTGAGGCTTCAGGGGAAGCAACACTTGGTGCCCTCACCATGGGGGTCAGACCTGGCTGAGCTGTGGATGAGGGGAATGAAGAAGGTCTGGTGGGGGGATGCATAGGGGGTGCTCACTCTTCCCAGTTTTCCAGCTCCTGGACATGAAAGTGTTTGTGGACACGGACTCTGACATCCGTCTGGTGCGGCGGCTGCAACGCGACATCATGGAACGCGGTCGCGATGTCGCGGGTGTCATCAAGCAATACAACAAGTTTGTGAAGCCATCCTTTGAGCAGTACATCGAGCCCACTGTGCAGGTTGCCGATATCGTGGTACCCAGGGGTGAGACTGCTGCATTTGCTGGACCTGACCCCCTCTCTGGCAGCGGGTGTCTAGGATGGGGTTGGGTCAGTGTGCCTCTGACTCAGCTTCTATGCTCTCCTGTCAGGTGGGGAAAACTTTGTGGCCCTGGACCTTATTGTGCAGCATGTGCACAGCCAGCTGGAGAAGGTGAGCTCTGGGCTGTTTGATTACTGCTGGTGCAGGTGAGGAGGAGGATTCTGTACAGAGAGGAGGATGTAGGTGCTCAATATGCCTGTGCTTCTGGAGCACAGAGGGTCTTGGTGTCACCTCTCTACAAAAGGTCTTGGGGGAGACAGAGCTGTGATACAGGGGCTGGGGAAACTGGGACAGGTCTGGGTACAATGACGCCTGGCACGTGTAGTCTGGCCTGGCCTTGTTCACATGCTGTTGTCCTGGAGAGCTCTTCTGACCTCAGCTCTCCCCACCCCACTCGCCCTGGCTGTGCCACATCAGTCTGCCCTTGCCTCCTGGTTCTGGTCTTCCTCCTCTGGATTTAACCCCAGGAGAAGGGATGGGGGCTGGGCCAGGGCTGCTGTGGGTGGTTGTGCCTGGTGCAGTGACTGTGTTTCCTTTCCTTCCCCTCTTGCCTCACTGGATGATTCTGCTCCACCACCCAGCGTGAGATCACTGTCAGGTACGTGGAGACCCTGCCATCCACAGAGGGGCTGGTTCCTGAGCTGGGGATGGAAGGCCACCAGCACCTGCTTTTCCCCAAGTCCTGCCTCTCCTTGTCCCTGCTGGCCAAAGCTTTGCTGAGGTGCCTGAGCATATCTGCTGTTCCTCAGCTGCCTAGGTGCCTGCCCTGCATTCAGCTTCTTGGGGGTCATCACGCTGTGGCTGCAAGCTCCTGTGTGAACTGTCCCACAGCAGCTATGCTTGACGTGACCAGTGTACTGCTTTGTTTTCTGGAACACAGCTCCTGACCTACTGTTTGGATTGTCCCAGCCTGCTCCCTTCTATGGGAGAAGGACCCTGAGCAGTCCTTGTTCTCTGGGACTTCACATAGCCTCAAAGGAACAGTCCTTGTCCCTAAAGCTCACTGCAGCATGGACAGCCCAGTCCCAGAGTGAGTAGCAAGGTCTTCTCATGCAGAGATGCTCCTCCTGCTCCCTGGGTGCTGGTATAGAGGCTTATGTGTACAAGAGCTACTGACAGCTGGATTTGTGGTGAGGGAAGGTTTGCCCCACTTTTAAGGGTTGGTACTGCTTTGGAATCTCGTAACTGGTACCAGACTTGGGGCTTTCCTAGGGATCAAGGTGGGAAGAGCAAAGTGCTTTCTGGTGTCCAGCCTGGGCTGTAGGTTCTCTGAAGAGCCTTCCTTTGACCTGGGACCATGTCCCACCCTGTGGTGTGTCTAGCGCAGTGGCTCTGTGTGCCTGTGCTGTGCAGCTCTGATCACTGCTGCCTTGTTTCAGGGCAGCTCTGGCCTCTGCCCACCAAGGGCAGCCCCTGCCGAAGACACTGAGCGTCCTGGAGAACACACCACAAGTGCGAGGCATGCACACCATCATCAGGTAGGTCCCTGCCTCCTTTGGAGTTCCCTTCCTGCAGAAGGGCTGTTCTGTAGGATCACGCTACAAAACCTGGTGTCAGTTTTCCCTCGTTTGCCTTAATGGCTTCAGCCATAGGGGTTTTCTTGGATCAGAACTGACTCCACTCTACAGACAGGTTTTTGGCAGCAAGCCCTCAGCACATCTGCTCTGGGGTCACTTTTGAGCAGGTCTTTCTTATGATGAGAGGAGACTGGTTAGCTCTGCTAGCTAGAGCACAGGTGTAGTAGTTGATGACATGGGTTGAGGTGCCCTCACTGCCCCTCTCTCGAGGCACTTGGGTTTAGAGTCAGCTTAGAGAAGACCCAGGCTGCTGCTTCCATGACTTGATCTTTTAATTCCTCACTAATGCTCCTTTTTTCTAGGTGACAGTAGCACTAGAGTAGGATCAGGATCTGAATCCTGTAGGACCACTAAAGACATTTCTCTTTACTGTGGTTTAGAAGCTTGCAACCCCTGTATGTCTTTCTGTCCCTGGGCTGTAAGCCAGGGAGGAGATGCTGAGCTCAGCAGAGCTCTGCTGTGCCTGCTCACGCTGTGGCTGGCTACCAGCACCCGTGTTGGTTTAAAGAACTCAAACGTGTGACTGCACGCAGGTGGTGCCCCTCCTGGTAGGAAGCAAGCTGTTCCTTCTCCAGGCTCCTCCTGTGACTCCTCCCTGTGTCAGGGCAGGCTCCAGGAGCCATTCACAGCAGCAAAAGCCTGGTGATGTGGCACATTATGCTCACTAGGCAGAGACCTGTGCCTAGGCTGTGCACATCTAGCAGCTCTGAGTTCAGGTCGCTAAGGGAACTTTGGAGCAGCTATGACTAAGTCCCTTCAGCATCTCCTTGCACTGCTGTGTCATCAGCTTCCTGATGGCCTGAGATGATTTGTCTAGCTCATCTGCTGGCGGTGCTCAATGGTAGATGAAGGTGGAAGGGAGATCTTGTGGAACAGCATCTCCAGAGGCTGCATATTGTTTGCTTGTAAGGGAGCACATTTCCCTTTCCTGGGGTCATGCAGGGTGAGAAGAACCAGCCTGCCTATGTGCGGCAGCCCGCCCATCTCTAGCCCTCTTGCTCAGAGACGCTGGCAGGCACCTTTTACCTATGGCACCTTTTGTTTCCCTGGGAGAGCCAACAGCGTGACACTGCTGTGTGCTCCCCCAGGAGTGTGAGCAGTGCCACAGGCCAGGTTGAACCGTGTCTGGAAGGGACAGCAGCATGGGCAGGCATTGGAAGCTCTCTCATCTGTAGCTGCTGTTCCCTTTTCCTCCTTGAAGTCTATGTGCTTGTGCCTTGCTGGGAGCGGTGTGTTGTGCCTCCGCTTTTATACCGCAAGTGTCTAATAACCTTAATCTGCTTGGACTTAGGAGTTTGTTCAGCTGCCCTGGGAGGGAGGGGACCAAACCCGCATGGGCTGTGGTCAGAGTCCAGCAGCACTGCTGATCTCGAGTTACGGTACTGGAGCTGAGCTCGGGGAGCCGGCCGGTGTGTGCGGCATGGCTGCGGGAGGCAGACTTTGCCTCTTCCAGATGGTAAATGAAAAATAACCAAGCTTATGAGGGGAGTTGACTTGGCCTGTCAGCCACCACCTCAAATCCTGCTGCAGCCCAAGGAAGCAGGGGAAGCTGAGGAAGTGCTGTTACCACGATCTCTGGGCTGAGGAACTCACTCCTGTATTTGGTGACAGCAAGGCAGCTTGTATTCCTGGTGCTTGTGGGTGATACTTGGTGGTGCTCGTTTGGTTTTGCATGACTTCAGCGTGGTGTGGAGCTGTTAATGATTTTCACATGGGACCCTCTGGGCTTCCCTCTGCTCCAGAGGCACTGCTTCCTGCCCTGAGGTTCTCCTGTGCTTGATGGAGAGGCTCAGACTGTCAGGGGATCAAATGCACACCTTTTGCCAAGCTTCCCGCACCTCTGTTTACTGTCCCTTCGCAGATCTGATCTCATCCTCATTCCAGCTGACACGGTGCCATCAACCCCATTTCACAGTGGGGCCCCTTGGTGTTCCCACCAGCACTGCCTCTTGGAGTGCCTTGGCACACCAAACCTGGCATCTGTGAATGTACCAGGGAACTGTGAACCAGCGTTTCCCTCCAGCCTCCCTTCTTCCATCCTGGCTTCCCCAGTGCAGCTCCCTTGAATGCAGCCTGTTGATCTTGGCTTGCCACACTGCTGCCAGCCAGTGTGGTTTCCCTGTTGTTCAGTGCTGGAGGCTCTTCTGTGATTCAGCCTTCTGTGAGGGCCCTCCTGGAAGATTATGTTGTGGCAGCAGATGAGCATCTCACTGAGTATAGTCAAGACAAATTCAGGCTTGACATCTCAGGGAAGAGTGGTTTCCAGAGCAATTTTCTCTTATCATGGAGAGGCAGAAACCAAAACATAGACCTGCACTAGAACAGCTGAATTATTTTATTCATGATCAGTCTAAGTATCACAGAACAGTTTGACTGGAGGAGATCTTAAAGCTTATCCAGTTCCAACACCTGCCATGGGCAGGGACACCTTCCACTGGACCAGGTTGCTCCAAAATTTGAACTCTGCCAGGGATGGGACATCCACAGCTTCTCTGGGCAACCTGTGCCAGTGCCTCATCACCTTCACAGGGAAGAGCTTCTTCCTAAGATTCATCTCAATCTCCTCTCTGTCAATTTAAAACCATTCACATTTATCTTGTTCCTACAGGCCCTTTTCAAAAGCCCCTCCCTAGATTTCTTGTCAGCCATTATAGGCACTGGAAGTTGCTCTAAAGTTTCCCCTGAGCATTCTCCAGGCTGACCAAGCCCAGCTCCCTCAGCCTGCCTCCATAACAGACCTGCTCCAGTCCTCAGAGCCATCTCTATGGCTTCCTCTGGACTCATCCCAGCAGCTCCATGGCCCTCTTTGTTGCTCCCAGAGCTGAATGCAGGAGTGCAGGGGGCTCTCACCAGAGCAGAGTAAAAAGGGAGAATCCCCTCCTTCAACCTACTGATCACACTGCTAGTGATGCAGCCCGGGACACAGTTGGTTTCTGGGCTCAAACACACACGGCCGGATCATGTTGAGCTTCTCATTGGCCAGCACCCCCAAATCCTTCTCCTCAGGGCTGCTCTCAGTCCAGTATTCTCCAGCCTGTGTTTGTGCTTGGGATTGCTCTCACCCGGGTTCAGGACTTTGCATTTGGCCTTGTTGACCTTCACGAGGTGTGCACTGTCTCACCTCTCCAGCCTGGCCAGGTACCTCTGTGTGGCATCCCTTCACTGCAGCTTGTTACTGCAACACACAGCTTGGTGTCATCAAACTTGCTGAGAGTGCACTTGATCCCACTGTCCACGTCATTGACAAAGATCCACTGGTCCCAGTACTGACCCTGAAGAGCACCACTCATCACTGGTCTCTACTTGAACATTGAGCTGTTGACCTCAACTCTCTGGGTGCAACCATCCAGCCAATTCCTTATCCACCAAATGGTCCATTTATCAAATTTATGCCTCTGCAGTTCAGAGACAAGGATGTTTTGTGGGACAGTGTCAAATGTCTTGCACAATTCCAGGTGGGTGGTGACAGCTGCCATCCCTTATCCACCAACACTGTAGCCCCATCGTAGAAGGCCACCGCATTCATCAGGCATGGTTTGCTCTTAGTGAAGACATGCTGGGTGTCTCACATCACCCCCTTATTGTCCATGTGCCTTAGCATAGTTTCCAGGAGGATCTGCTCCATGACCTTGCCAGGCACGAAGGTGAGACCGACTGTATTTCCTTGGGTCTTTGTTTTTCCCCTTTATAAAAATAGGGGTTAGATTTCCCCTTTTCCAGTCAGTGGGAGCTTCACTGGACTGCCACAACTCCTCAAATGTGATGAATATTGGCTTGGCAGTTTCATCTGCCAGTTATCTTGGGACTTGTGGATGCATCTCATCTGGTCCCATGGACTTGTGCTCTTTGTGTGACTTCGAACTTGATCATCTACAGCAGGCAGTTCTTCATTCTCCCAGTCCCTGCCTTTTCCTTCTGTGGCTTGGGTGGTGTGCCTGGAGTCCTTGCTGATGAAGACTGAGGCAAAAAGGCTCCTTGAGTACCTCGGCCTTCCCCGTGTCCTGGGTAACCAGCTCTCCTATTTCCTTCTGGAGTGGGCTCACATTTTCCCTTGTCTTTCTTTTATCACCAGTGTACCTATAGAACAGAGTGGACAGTGTAATAATGCTGTGGGTTATATCTTCCCACTTACAAGATGGTTTGGTATCTGGTCCAGATTGCCAGAGTCAGTTGGAGCATTTTGTACCACCCATCAGGACTCTGTTGCACCTAAACCGTCCTTTCTGCACCCAGACATCTCTCAAGCATCTTGCACAATCTTTGCCTCAGAAGAATGGCATTTTCTTTCCATCGCTTGCATCTTGGTACCCACAGGTTCATGGAAAGCATGCCCAGGATATCCCCTGCAGCACAGCCTGTGGGTGATGTGGGTCACCCACCTCTCTTAGCAGGTTTGCTCTGGCCTGAGCCTTTGGACTTTATGCTCCTCAGGATACGTTGTCCTGTGCTGGTCCTGCCCTTGAGAAATGTAATGCTGTTGGTGCTTCAGTGAGGAGCAGAGCGAGGTCCTTCCTGCATGCAAGGAAGTTGCAGGCACCACAGAAGGTGGTTCAGATGTGAAACCTGTCTATGCTCAGGTTTCCTGGGGGCCTGAATGTTACGGTTGGCTTTCAGCTATGGATGCTCCTGTTCATGAGCTGAGCTGACACTGTTCAGGCTCCAGGCCAGATACTTGCTGGTCCCTGTCAGGCCACCCAATGCTTTCTTGCCATCTCCTGCAGGGAAGGCTGTGGTCCTAGGGAGTGTCTGGCTGCTGTGCTCAGCTGGGGATTCCCAGCTCGCTGGGTTGTGTGGTGAACCTCCATTGAGGGGTTGAGCAGCGCCTGGAGCAGTGCATGTTCTCTGGCTTTGCCTGGGTGATGGCAGGAAGGTGCTGTGGGGTGATCAGCTCTGGTGTCCCTTTGGGAGCACTCCTGGCACAGAAGCACTGCCGGAGCAATCCTGTTCTGAATGCTGCAGGGGAGGTCCTCCACTGCTGCCAGGGAGTGTTAGGGCTGCCCTCCCTTGGAGCACCCCTTCCACTTGCATAATCAGCAGTTTCTTGTCCCTGGTTCCAGAGAAGTTCCTTGGCTGTCTTTGCCCCTGCACCAAAAGGGAGGCACACTGGGGCCTTTGCAGTACAGGCATCAAGGCTGGTCCTCCATCCCTAACGGATACATCCTCCATTGTCGCTCTCTACAACTACCTGAAAGGAGGATGGAGAGAGGAGGTGACCGGTTTCCTAATTACCAGGTGAGAGGACAAGAGTAAATGGCCTCAAGTTGCGCCAGGGAAGGTTTAGACTGGATGTTAGGAAGAATTTCTTCACTGAAAGGACACTCAGGCCCTGGCACAGGCTGCCCAGGGCAGTGGTAGAATCATCATCCCTGGAAGTGCTCAAAATCAGGTAGATGAGGCCCTTAGTGACATGGGTGAGTGGTGGACTTGGCAGTCCTGGGGGGACAGTTGGACTTGATAATAAAGACCTTTTCCAGTCTGGTTAGCTTTATGATTCTATGATCATCACAATGTCTTTTGGAGGCTGTGGAGGATCCTGCCTCTGCGGGAGCACCAGCAGCACCATGCAGGTCAGGGGCTGGTTGCAGCATCCAGCTGGCCCTGTCCATGGCAGAGCAGCCCCATGGCTGGTGTGGGGCTTGTCAGGAGTGACTGCCTGTGGAAGCAGAGCTGCTGCAGGCTCTGTTCCTAGAGCTCGGTGGTGCTTCCAGAGCTGCCGTGGGCGAGCACGTGGGTGAAGCCCACGGGGGGGAGCACACATGCTGACAACCCACGCTGAGGAGCTGTAGGCCTGGCACCTGTTTCTTCCAGATCAGAACTGATTTTACAACTTCTCTAGGAGTGCCTCACTGTCCCCAGGCTCGTTGGGAATGTCCGCGTTGGGTCACTGCAGACCTCTTGGCAGTGAGTTACCCAGGTACCTGCAGAAGTACCTCCAGGTAGTTGTGACTGTTTATCCTTCTGCTCACTGAGCTGGGCTGTCTGTCATGGTGGAGAGATGTGAGAAGTGGCACTTGATTTCTTAAAATACAGAGTAAAAATATTCAGTATCCTTCTGCTGCCTCTGGACTGTTGCCAGATCCACCTCTTCCATCTGGAAACTAGCAAATGTCTGAAGGGTTCCTCTGTTCCTTACATCCTCCAGAGCGTACCGGGGTATGTGCAGGCTGCGCTGCTTTAGACACAGGTCACAGAAAACAGATTTCAGCTGTGTCTTCTTAGAGACAGTCCTTTAGTGTCAGTCTGTCCTTGCCTGTTGTTCAGCCAGGGAGCTGGATGCTTGTTCTTGGAGTTCTCCAGTAAAATGATCCTTACGTTGCAGCCTGCTGCTGGCTCCTTTGCCAAAGCAACCACAGCCTGGGAGAGGTTTAGATGAGTGTCGGTGGGGTCTTTATGGTCACATTTCAAATGACAGGCAAATCCCAGGTTCTGCTCCTTTCCTGCTGAGTGACCTCTTGGTGCTTTGCCTTCAGGCACTTGACCCTGACAGTGCTGGTGAAGGAGCTGTTCCGTTCATGTGGAAATAACCCGAGTAACACAGGACAGGGACAGTCCTGCCTGTCTTTAAGTGGAGCTCTGTACACACTTATGTTACTGTGCTTTGAGATCCGCATGTTGCAGGAAATGCAAGGTTTTGTGCAGTGTTTATGTGGTGAAGGAGTTCAACTACAACACGTACATGTGGTGATGGTTAAAATGTTGCCCATGGGAAAAGCTGGCCTCATCCCCCTCTGTCCAGCACTGGGATTATTGTGTGGGCATGTACAGTGGCTTTACTCCTCCTGAAGGAGAAGGGGAGGTTTCCTCTTAATTACAGCCCCATTGTGGTTTTACTACTTTTTATTTATTGTATTTCTTGCTGCCCTCAGCACTTAAGGGTTGTGATGAGCTAATGCCAGGTATTTCAGTCTGCCTGGTTCCTGGCAGTAGTTTATCTCCAACTTGGCGCAGAAACGGAGAGGAGTTGAGAACACATCAGGTGTTTTCCCATCACTGGTGTCAGCTAACCCAGCTGCTTTTGGCTGTGGTGCTTCTGTGCAGAGGTGTTCCCAGAGCTGGCTGTGCTGATGTGCCGTGGTCTGTCCTGAGAGTACTTCTGTCCTGCCTTGTGCTCCCCTTGCAGGGCCCATGCAAAACCCTTGCTGCTTGTTCCTGAGTCTCTGTTGCCCGAGGAACTGACGGTGCTGACATTGTGCTGCTGTTGTCTCCCGTTTTTCTCCTGGCTCTTTCCACATAGTCAGCAGTTATGTCCTAAATGTCCAGCCCCTCAAATCCTCCAGCAGAGATTCAGCAGCAATTAGAGGTCATGCTCAGAGTGAGTAGTGCTGTGCCTCTGTGCTTGCCTCTGGGGCACCTGCCTCATCTCTGCTCAGGTCAGGGCGCACATGTACACCAAGCTGCTGATGTTATGCTCACTTATCCCTCCTTTTTGCTGTTGGCTTCATTTTCTTTGCTAGTCCAGGTAGCCTACCATGCAGAATCAGATCTGAACTGTCCGCCATGTCCCTAAGAGGATTGAGCAGCATCATGTGGCATCCTTTCACTTCATCCTATCTGCGTGATTAGCTGCATGCTTTATATCCCCCTTCCACGGGAACTGAGCGCTATTTTTGACTATATAGTCCTTTCTAGACAGCACCGTGGGTCTTCAGCAAGCCCAGAAGCGTGGGTCATTACTGCATATCCTTCCTGAGAGCTTCCAGGTTCCCACTGGCTGCTCTGTTTGTGCCGTCCTTCCTCTAGTGCCCTGTTTGCCATTTGTTGGAGCAGAGACTCTGCTCTCATCTCACGCATGCATCTTCCTTCAACAGGAACAAGGACACAACCAGGGACGAATTCATCTTCTACTCCAAGCGCCTGATGCGGCTGTTGATTGAACATGCCCTCTCCTTCCTGCCACTGAAAGTGAGCTCCTGGGCCACATCACCCCCTCTTGAGCCCCCGGCTGTGCAGAGTGCAGCTTTCTCCACACTCCCTTCTTCTCCCTTTCTGTAGTCAGTCACCGTGGAGACGCCTCAGGGGACAATGTATGAAGGAAAACGGTTCCACAGACAGAGGGTGAGGCATTGTCCCGGACCCTTTCTCTCCATGAGCACATGGCTGCCCCATCTTGGGTTAGCATGGACTGGGAAAACCTGGTGGCTCCAGCATCTGTCCCTGTGCAGATGGGCTGCATTCCTCTTCTGCAGTGCCAAAGCTGCAGGAGCTCACCAGAGCAGCTGCTTCCCCTGCACAGTGCCAGGCAAATGTGTTCTCATCCCTTCTCCAGATCACTGGTGTGTCCATCCTGCGAGCAGGGGAGACCATGGAGCAAGCCCTTACTGCTGTGTGCAAGGACATCCGCCTGGGCAAGATCCTCATCCAGACCAACCATGACACGGGAGAGCCCGAGGTGAGCAGCACCAGTGCCCCAGCACAGACCCCCAGGCACCATGCAGTGGGGGTGACCACTTCTCCTTCCCTTCACAGCTCCACTACCTGCGCCTTCCAAAGGAGATCAGTGAGGATTATGTCATCCTCATGGACAGCACCGTGTCCACGGGGGCTGCAGCCATGATGGCAGTGCGTGTCCTGCTGGTGAGTGGAAGGGGCATCAGAGCACAGGGTGGGATTGACATGCTGGCTGGGTCTCACGGCTCCGTGTGCTGCAGGATCATGATGTGCAGGAGGACAAGATCTTCCTGCTGTCGCTGCTGATGGCAGAGATGGGGGTCCACTCTGTGGCCTATGCCTTTCCCCGTGTCCACATCATCACCACTGCTGTGGACAAGAGGATCAATGAGGAGTTCCACATCATCCCTGGCATCGGTGAGGACAGGAGAGGGTGGGCTGGGCTGTGGTCCTTCACTCCAGCTGTCTGGTTGGGGCTCTGAGGCTGCACTGAGGGAGCCCTGGGAGGGGGCTACAAAGGGGGCAGTGCTGCCACCACCTCACTCTGTCCCCTCCTCCTCCAGGTAACTTTGGGGACCGATACTTTGGCACCGATGGAACCTCTGCCTGGTGTGAGAGCGACAGCATGGACTGCTGAGCTGGCTGGCCACGGGGCCACCAGCCAGGCTGGCTACAGCCCCCAGGAGGGACTCTGAGCTGCCAGCCTGTGCCCCCCACCCACAGCCCCCGGCTCTCCTGCCTGCAGGCTGAGCCCTTGCTGCCTGCCCCCCTTCCACCTGCAGGAGTAGCCCCTTGGGGGTCTGAGGCAACCCTTTGAGGAGGGAGGGATGGTGCTGGGGAGTTCCTCACCTCTGGCCCCTGCCTCTGTGCCCCAGGCTGGCCATGCTGCAGGAGGGAGGGGTGATCTCCCTGGAGCTTGTTCCTGAGGGGCCGGTCACCCTCTTCCCTGGGCACTGGACAAGCTCCTGTGCTGGAATCTGTATTTATTTGTATTTATTTGAGCAGCTGCCCCACCTGGTCTCCTGCAGGCAGGCCAGCTACTTGAAAAACATCAGGGATTGGGAACCAAGGAACCACCTTGTCCCTACCACTCTGACACTCCATCCCTGGGGGTGTCTGACACCCCAGGGAGGCCTGCTTGGCTGTGGGGCCATGATCTCCCCAGCCCCGGCCGTGATCTCCCCAACTGCTGCTGCCACCCTTGTTGCTCAGGTTCTTCTTCAAGATGGTGGCAGTGGCCTCCCCTTGCTCTCTGAGGCAGTGGGAAGAGAGCAGGGCCTGGGGCTGCAGGGCCTGGCCCCTGCCCCCACTTTGCTGGCTCTGCTGCACCCCACCCGTCCCCCCGCTGCCCCATCTGCCTTCATTTTGTACCCCAATAAAGGAGCAGCGCAACCCACCCCATCCCCCAGGCTGTCACCTCCTGCCTGTGCCGGGGCTGGGCACACGAGGACAGGGTGGGCAGGGGCTGCTCCCATGTGTGGCGTGTCACTGTGTGTGGGGCTGTATGAAAAGGGTGTCACTGCATGTAGGTGTGATGGAGGTGTTGTCTCTGTGTGTGGGATGTATGATGGGGGTGTTCCAGTGCAGGGGTGTGTGTGATTGGGATGTCACTGTGTAAGGCTGTTGTGGTAGGGTTATTGTTGTGGAGGTGTGATGGGTCGTGTGAAGGCAGAGTCGCTATGTGCAGGGGGTGTGTTTGATAGAGTTCATACTGTGTATGGGGGGGATGTTTGATGGGGGTGTCACCGTGTGTGGGGCTGTAAGTTTGGGTGGTGTGTGTGTATGATGGAAGTGTCACTGTGTACAGGGGATGTGTGTGTGAGGTGGGTGTTACGGGGGGGGGGGGAGCTCAGTGGGGGTGTCCCTGTGTGTGATGACAGCTGTCACCATGTGTAGGCTGTAGGTTAGGGTGTTGTGTGTGTGTATGATGGAAGTGTCACTGTGTACAGGTGATGTGTGTGTGATGACAGCTGTCACTGTATGTGGGGCTGAAGGTTAGGGTGTTGTGTGTATGATGGAAGTGTCCCTGTGTACAGGTGATGTGTGCGTGATGACAGCCGTCACCGTGTGTGGAGCTGTAG
>JASSUY010028382.1:0-25682 GCA_032466535.1 Forpus xanthops | reverse complement strand
TTCTTAAATACAGAGGTGCTACCACTGTCACTGATAGGCTCAGCCTTGGCCAGCAAAGGGTCCTTCTTGGAGCCGTCTGGCATTGGCTTTGTCAGATGTTAGGGGAAGCTTCTACCAGCTTCTCATGGAAGCCACACCTGTAGTCTCCTGTAACTAAACCCTTGGTATTCAAACCCAGTACAAAGGGTGTTTGTTTACCTGGCACAGGGGATGAGCACTCTCCTTGCTGCAGAACTGTAGCAGGAGGACATGGAGTATGTCTGAGGAGGCAGGGCAGAGAGTAGGGACCCTGCTGTGCACCAGGTGCTGGGATGCTTTGGGATGTGGCACAGAACTCAGCACTGCATTCTGCTCTGCCTTTAACCCCAAGCTCCCCAAACTACAGTGATAATTGAACTTGGAAGAAGAATGAACTGTTCCTGTGAAAGCAATGATGCATGTGGCTACTCCCCATAACTCCTCAGGGTGGCTGTAGGATCAAAGCTGGTTTAGGCTGTTATACAGGAAGTATACCCATTGCCTGGAAAGGGTAGGAAACCAACAGTCTTATTAACAGTGGTTGCAGAGGGATCATCACAGAGGCTTGGTCTCCACAAACACATAAACTGGGAGCTTTTTGCAGTTACTGCAACAAATAGAACTGCTGCCTTGTTTGCACAGCTGATGAATTATAATTCAACAAAATGAGAAACAATTTCCAGCTGATTGTGGAACTTTCCAGCAACTATGAAGCAGTAGGGCTTAGGTACCCCAGTCTAAAGTAGAGATTGGAGGACTGAGAGGATGACCCCTCCTGTTTCCAGGCTGAAAAGAAATACACAAAAAAAACTCTACTACCCTGAAACAATCTATGAAAGCAGGATGGCAGGCAAATGTCCTATAACTAATTTACAAGCAGGTAAAGCTGGGTGACTGCTGTTTGTGGCTGGCACTCAGGAGTACTGGAAGAAGGATGTTATAGAAATGATTTTGACTTGTATGCAAGTACCTCCATTATGGGAGAGGTAGAGGTGATTGTTGAGAGCGGGTGCAAAGTTAACACACAGAAATTAAAGTGATTGCTTTTTCTTTCAAGTAGCGGTCAATCCATGCAGTTTTGGTAGGTTTTTTTTTTTGTTGTTTTGTTTTTTAATTAGGGCAGATGAAAAGATAATCTATGGAAAATTATCTGGATTGAGAAGGTGAACAAGGGAAACAGTATCTTCATGAACCAGAAAGAAATGGACAGTCTAATAGGAAAGCCCATTAGACTGTCTCTGTCACATTGTTCAGCCTTTTCCCATTGCATTTCTTCATGTAATAGCTGTTCTTTTTGAACACAGTGGCATTTTTCATCTAATCTGATGATGATTCAAAGCATTTATGCATTCTACTTATAATATGAACCTCTTTCACCACAGGGTTCACATTTAAGATTAGACTGCTGTGATTTTCACTGCTGCTCCAGTTGAAGGTCATTTAGTTTAGGAAATGGAGAGGGCAGCTGCCAAAAGATAATCTCTCATTTTACCTGGCAGTAGGTTGTCAAGTTCAAATCACAGCATTAAAGCCCACTGCTATAGCCTGCCTATAGTCTAGCTTAAAAAGAATGTGGCTGAGAAACACTGTAACTTTCTCAGTAAATTTAAATCCCAGCTTTCCCAGAATATTTGGTTTGCTAATATGGTACTTGCAGAGCATGTCTGATCGATTGCTCATGTCAAACAGTGCCCAACTCATAGCACTGTTTCATGATTATGTAATTTATGATGGGTTGGGTCGCATTATGTCATAATAACACTCATAACAATTATGCTTTCTTTTCTCCCTCAAACCCACAAGTTCTCACTATCATTTTGGAATGAGATTATTTTCTCCAAAGTTGATTTCACTCTGAATAGTGAAATTGAGATTATAAAATCTGAAACCATCAGCCTATCAATTCTGTCATTATATATGTTCACCAGCACTTGATTCCACTAGTTAGGAGAAGAAACCTTCTTAGGAGAAGAAGAAATACTTTCAGGTTGTCTTAGTTTTCATACAATACATCCAAATCATAGAATCATACATGTGAGCATTCTGTTTCTCTTTAAGTAAAATGGAGAAGTCAGGTTCATCATTGGTGTCTACAAGTTATAGGTGAAAATCAGAGAATCACAGAATGGTTTGGGTTGGAAAGGGCATTAAAGATTATCTTGTTCCTACCCCCTGCCATGAGCAGAGACACCTTCCACTAGACCAGGTTGCTCAAAGCCCCATCCAACCTGGCCTTGAGCACTGCCAGGTATGGGACAGCTGCAGCTTCTCTGGGCAACCTCTGCCAGTGCCTCACTACCCTCATATTGAAGAATGTCTTCCTCATATCTAATCTAAGCCTACCCACTTTCGGTTTAAAGCTGATACCCTTTGTCCTATGTGTCCTTGTAAAAAAATCTCTCTCCGGAGATGATACAAAGGAAACTATATTCAAAGGTTAGATCACTTTTTGAAAGACAAAATATCTAAATATTTCCATGTTGGTTGCCTCTCCTTGTTTTCTTCTGGTTAACAGCATCTAGGTCACATGCAATGATGCTGAATTTCAGAGTCTATGTATGTCATGTATATTTATTGACATAAGACCACCACTGCAAAAGGAAAGGGAACCATGATCTCCCCCTCCAAAAAACTGTCATTAAAGAATTCCGCAATTTGGAGTGATAGCGATATCACACATACCCCAGTGCGAAGCAGAACAGGATTGAACACACCCACTTTGCCATCAGGCATTTCCAAATGTCCTCTACACTATCTTTGTTCAGCGTATTTTAAGAAAAGGCTGAGAACATTAGACTGAGTTTAGTGAAAAAGGGACAGCATATGGCCCTCTCAGCATGATGTCTGCTCAGAGAGTGGCATTAAAGCAGCAGAGAGGAGAGGTGGTTTTACTGATTTCCTTGCATATATACATAGGGAGCACAGCAGGTAATTTAATTGGAAGGGGCAAGAGGCATCAAGGGGCCTCTCTGTCTTGAGGGCTATAGTGTAGACGCTAAAGCTCCCCAAGTAAGTTCAAAAGTGGATAGAAATTCCCATCCACTGACTGGCATTGGAGCTTAAAAGATAACTGAAAGCTTGGTTCTCTGTAGCTTAGTAATATTATTTTTAGCTGCAAAAGGACTCAGTGCTCCATCTCGAGGCTTTATATTGTGTGAATTGTACAGTTGCCTAGATTTCAGGATTAAGCAGGATAGTTGCCTTTTGGCTTAGCAGTTCAAACTCAGCATTAGTCCAGCAGTAAAATTCCATAGCCTACAGATTTTGGTTTGGATTTGGGTTTTTTTTTTTTTGGTTTTTTTTTTTTTTTTTGTTTGTTTGTTTTTTTCCCCAGGTTTTCTTTTTGCTTTCTAAAGAATCTGTCCAATTCTTTTTAGTTTTTTATTCTATGGTTAAAAAGTCACCACTGTGTTGTGTCCCTGTAAGTATTAAATCTACATATCCATGAAAAAGTATTTAAAGATGGTCTTTATTGAGTGTGAAGGGCTGCTATATTGCTTTTGCATATATGAACCTTGGAAAACATGGTACTTTGTGTTTAAGAGTGTCTGCTTATAAAGTGAAAAATTTTGAGTAATTAGGTGCATTAATACAGTAACTGATTGATCACCAAGAAGTGAGACATGAAAGACCCTTTTGCTTTACCAAATGTGTGTGCTTACTTTTCCAGGTAATTGTAGAAACTCTATTTGCATTGTAAAGATAGAAACTAGAAAACACAACTCTCTTAACCTTTAGTTTTGCATGGTGTACTAATGCTCTTGCTGTTCCCCAGAGAAGCTTAGAATAGGGGTTTATTTTAATCTAAAAGAGAAGTTATATGTATCCCCTGGCCTTCTGTCACCCTTCTTCTCTTGCATGTTTCAACTTTCAGAGTGCAAGGTTGACCACAGCTGAACTGTTTTCCCCAAGTACATTTCCTAAAGCCTTTGTGTTCATCTGATTTAAGGAAAACACGTATAGTCAAGAAATGAGCCTTCTGACCCATTTTCACTCAGGGAGTAAACAGACAAAGAAGAAACCCTTGAGTACTTAAGATGCTTTATGGATTTTTGGTTTTTTCCTTTCTTCTGGAAAGCCTCTAGCATTACCTTACCGATACTCCTCCCAGGTGACTAGTAACTAATGGTTTATGAACAAATACAGAATAAAATAACCTTGTTATAGCTGAGTAGAAAGAAAAGGAAGTATTTGAATGTGTAAAAAAAAAAAAAAAAAAAAAAAAAAAAAATTCATAAGGAACATATCTGATACTGTTTATACAACTTATTTACCAAAATTGGATATTTAGGAACTGCCTCTGGAGGTTTCAGGAAGAGACAATTCCTGACAAGCTCTTAAAGTAAAATTTTGATAAGCATTATTTTAATTTAATTTAAAGTATAGACACAAAGGCTCCTATGAAATAAGACTTCAGCTTAGGGTTTTAGCCCTGACAAAATCAAAGCAACTTCTTAACAAAGAAATTCAAACTCCAGCTGATTTTATTAATCATTTCCCTCAATCTTTCAAAGCAAAGATCTTATATTTGATACAAAGAGACTTCAATAAAGTCACCAAAAAAGTGATTATCAGTTTTTGCTTAATTTGAGTTGCCCTTTGCTGGCATTTTGCTGCAAGCGTTTGCACACTTACATTAGCAACTGGCTCAGCATTCTTCTTCATGGGCTGTTGCCATCATGCAAATTAAATAATCTAAAACTCTAAAGAAACCAGGAATGATTTCCTTATTTTGTTCTGTTTTACCTGAACAGTTAACTGGAGTGAACTGGAACCTGAATACTGGACAGGTTGAGAATCCCTGTTACCCATGGCTAAGCTGAACTCAATGGCAGCATAAAATCCAAAAGCTGCCAAAATGGCAGTTGTAATAGGAAAATAATGTGAGGCTTTGAAAAGATACACTTTGGAAGAGCATTCTCCAGCTAGCATTGAATGTCATCCAGGGGTAATATTTGCTACATGGTGTTGCTCTCAGAGGAAGCAGCCAGTTTCTAGAGCTTTCCATGCCCTTATTTTCTCCCCTTCCTTACTGTACGCCCTATACTATAATAAAAATCATCTTCCCTGTGGGGTAAAATCTAAAAGCAGTCTCTACCAACCAATGAAATATTTTCTATTTATCAATATCAGGTTTTGAACCAAAATTTATATCTCAAGAAGAAAAAATAATATTTTGGGGGCTTTGCATTCTGTATTTCTTCTGGATCTGAAATGAAAGTAAATGCATTATTTTTATTGCAGTTGTGCCAAGATATAGTAACAGAAATCAAAGCCAGAATAAAAAACCTCAAAACTGCCTCTATACCTCTAGTAGATGCTCTGCAGCATTCAGGGCCTTTAGAGTCTTCCTTTTAATTGAATGTTTGTGTTTTGGGCTGAGGAGAGATGTTTTTATTCTGGTGGTCACACTGAGGGCAATAAGAGCTTAGTGCCAGCCTCGTTAACCCCATCACCCTTAGCCCCCAGAAGATCCCAGGAAAGGTTCAGTGTACTGTGTGCGGCATGTGGGGTTGCATGAGAGACTAACCATGGGGAAATGTGCTGGAGGTGCATGCGAGACCTTCCGTTCCTGAATGTGTCTAGAAGGAACAATCAAGGGGGCAAAGACCCTGCCAGCTTGGGGCTGCTTAGGTCCTGTGGGGCTTTGATCCCCCCAGAAGGGGTCAGGAATGAACATGGAGCAGGATACTGACAAGATCCGTGGAGGCAGCCAACCCATCACACCTGCAGTACTGGGCAAGGTTAGTTTTGCGGGTGGGACCCCTTTCCTTCATGTTTGGTTTTGGGTCAAGGCAGTGCTTTTACAGCAAATTGTGAGATCACTCCTTCCTTCCCTGATCTGGCTTACCTCACCACCCAGGTCCCTTTTTGGAGTGAGGTGACCTCCAAGAGGGCACCTAGTGCCCTCCCATCCCTGAAGCTCATTCATTCATATCCAAGGTTCAGATAAATCCAGGTAGAAATGCACGACCTAAACATTAATGCCGTGGACACTGAGGCCACAGCATCAGCTATTTACCTCCAGAGACACTTTGCTTTTGCACTACAACATTTGTAAAGGTAGATATGCCTGTATCTCTTAAGAACAGAAAAAATGGTCACTGACAGCATATTGTTTGTTGCCTGGTGATTATCTGTATAGTTCTGTGATGAAAGACTAAATTTCCAGCATTGATTCCTTTTATGACCTTGCCAGAAAGTATTTATCCCACTTTAAATTCTGGCTATCAGCTATACTTGTAACAGTTTTGTAGATTGTTGTGTTGCGTTTTGTAAACCACTGGTAAACAGTCCTGAGTTCATTATTCTATGTATCTAGGCAGGTATTTTACCTTGTTTAAATGGCTATTGAAATTGCCTCTTTACTTCTGAATATTTACATACATGTTGCTGGCAATTTTTCCAAATTCAAAGACTTGGTTTTTTTTTCCTAAAAGGGCAATCAACAGACAAAATTAGAAAAAATTGACACCATAATAAATCAGAGTAACAATAAAATTGTAAAAATAATTTGCAATGACTTACTTTATTGCTGTTCTTGTTTGCTAGATTAAATTTCTGCCAAAGGTAATTGGAGAAAGAATTGTTCTGCTTAGAGGGATAAAATACATTAAAATCAAATGAGCTTGTGGAACTCTGCGGAGGCTTTAGGATATCATACTTAGGGTGGTGAGACACTGGAACAGGTTGGTCAAAGAGGTGGTAAGTGCTCCATCCCTGGCAGTGTTCAAGGCCAGGCTGCACAGAGCCTTGAGCAACATGGTCTAGTGTAAGGCATGCCTGCCTGTGGCAGGAGTTTGGAACTGGATGATGTTAAGGTCCTTTCTAACCCAAATCATTCCATGATATGAAAGAACAAAAACACATTAAGCAAGTATAGTAGTTACTTTGTGTTGACCTTAAAGTAGGTATAGTCTAGCCTTTCTGTCGCACCACAGGCAGGGGCTCACAGGTAATGGCTGCAGCATTTGGGCAAATTGAATGTGTGGGGCTGGCTTGCATTTGTCTCCATCTGCATTTAACCTCCCTTTGTGCCTCACACAAACATGGTATTTACTACCTGGGAAGCAGATAGAAGCCACAGGGTGCAGACCACAGCATCCTATGACTCAAAGGCTGCGTATACGACTGATGGTGCTGCTGCTTCAGGGAGGAGACATCTCTGTACCTGGCTGTCCTTGGCTGCTGGGACCTGGCCTGTGGTTGTGCTGGGACTTGAAGTTCAGACTGTGATTTTTATAGATTTTCTGTAAAGGAATATAAAATCAAACTGCCTTGCTTCTGGGCAGCCTTTTCATGCCTCTTTTAAGCACTTAATAAATACAAACAGGCAGAAAAATAATTCCTCAGACAACAAATATTGAATAACTAAAAATATCAGTAATTCTGGAAGTACTGTATCCTTCAGAAACTCTGAGCCTACAAAGCTCACTTTCTCCCTTTGTTTCAAAACACAGTACCTAATTTTCAAATGTGCCTAATAGTTCCTTACAGCTGAATTTAGAAGTAGCATATAGTTTATTTTAATAATTTATTAATTTGTTTTGGTGCCTAGTCTCCCATTAAGTATACCCTGCTGCCCGTGGTCTTTTTTAACCTTCCTTTCACTTCTGTCCCTCTTTGCTCCCTCCTTCCCATTTCTCCCCAGACTCAGTCAGTCATACTGAGTCTGGGGTTTGGGCTGGTTTGAGGGCATTTTAAGGAAAGGAAAGAAAAAATAATAACAACCAAAATTGCGAGCAGTCATGGATGGCAATTCCCTGTGCAAGTGTTGTGGGGGAAGGAGCAGTAACTTTTCTTTTAAAGCATCTTCACACATGTGTAGAAAACACTTAGGAGTTTTCCTTTCTCTGTTATTGTTTACCAAATCAAAGTGAATGCATCTGAGGCTTATAGTGATGATAGCAAAAATTACAAAGACCTTTCATATGCAAAAAGACATTTTTGTTTGAGTGAAGATTTGAAATGTATTACGGCAATCTTGTATTCAAAGACCAGCTTTGCGGGGTTTGAGTTCTATTATGTGATTTCTGGAGGCTTTTTGTTTCTTAGGTATATTCTCCTTTTTCTTCATTTTCATGAAATTTGTATTATTAGTACTTTGTAACATTTTCACAGGGTCTTTTCTTTGAACCCTGCACAGGAGATGAATGAAGGAGCTGGTTTTGCTTTGTTAATCAGCCTCTCTAATGTCTTCTGGCTCTGGAAATATCCCCAGAATTCAGAAAACCATCAGGCAATCTTCATCAGCACTTTAGCATGCTGCAGCACACTGCTTTGAAATTTGAAAGATCTTTCTGTTCCACTATTATGCATCTTGAAGGGATGTGTTATCTCAGTGTCAGGGGATTTAGAAGGGGAGGGTGAAGCACTCACATGAACTAGAGCTACAAAATATTTTTATGACTGAATAGCATGTTTTTAATGAAAATTGTCAGCTCCTCGTAGTTCAAGGTTGCTGTGTTTTGCTACTGCTGTTATTGGGACATTATCTGTCTTTTGTGATCCATCAGCTGTTCAAGACTTTCAGAGAAATAACTGCTGTCAGGTTTCCTGTTTCCTGGACTATACACATTAACTGGCTTTTCCCCAAAAGTTTAGCTTCTCTCTGACATACAGGAGATACATATATCATATATCATATATTTTAGTGTGAGGTGTCCCTGCCCATGGCAAGGGGGGTGGAACTAGATGATCTTAAGGTCCTTTCCAGCAGTAACTGTTCTATGATTCTATCTCCCAACTGTGCTAGGGCATGTACCTGCTGGTTACCCACATCACGCAGTTCCTACAGCGTGGTGTGTGATTTTGAGCCCAGTGACTTCCGTGGCATCATGATTTCTGTCGTATTACCTGTTTTTCTGCCTTGGTGTCCATTTTCTGTGCTATTGAACTAAACAGTCCTTAGTATTTCCTTGTAACCATGAAACTCTCCTCTCCTACAAGCATGGCTGTTAGGAGAGAGCCGAGAATCATAAACTTCAACTTTGATTATTTTTATTTTAATTAACAGATATCTCCATGAGGTAGTAGTCAGTGCACAGGGAAATTCTTACAGCATGGTAAGCAAAATATTTAGACACGGTCATGCCGTAAATGTCCAAAAAGGTGTCCGTTCAGACCCCTGCTGTTTCTCTTCCCCTGTGAAATGTCAGGCTGGTACGGACCCTGTGATATGAAAGTAGACCGCGAAGTGAGTTACTGCTTCCAGCTCTCCCCTTACAGGGGGGTACCACTCCTATAGCAAGACTGCCAGAATAGGTTTTCAAAGCATTCCTTGCCTGCTCCTGTACAAAGCCTGGCAGCTGCAGCTTGCCTCCTCTGCAGTTAGGTTTGCCACAGGTCAGCCCATGCACTGATTTAGCGATGTCACCGGTGCATCTCCCGTTCTGTTTACAGCTACTGGGACCATCACAAGAAATAAATCACAAGTTAATGATTTAGTCTCATAGAGATTTGCAGTCTCTGTTTGGCCTAAGGCAGTCAAGTGCTGGTTAGCTCTTGCCTGCTGCAAATTACCTCGAGCAGAACAAGTCTGCTTGCTTAGAAATAAAAGTGCATTAGTTAGTTATAAGCAGCTAAGTGAAGAAATGTTGACTGCAGCTACTAACCCATCACGTGTTAGCAAGCACGTGAGCATCAAACATGGGGTAAAAGTCATTGATTTTGAAATAAAACTGATTTGGAAGGTTAAGGCCAGATGTTCTTTTGCCAGTGTCAAAACCAGCAGCTACTAAAATGGAAATCAAAAAAGATCTGTCCCAGGAGCTATTGCATTTACAAGTTACAGCTATATTCTAAATTGAGGGCAACAGGGATCAGCTGCCTATTTAGAAGCGCTTGTGCCTTTTAAATATCAGCAGTTTCTGTGCTAAATGAGAAAGATACAATTACAAGAGCTCATGAAGCCTTTTTTTTTTTTTTTCTCTTGATGGCATATTTGGAGACCTACAAATGAGAGGTAGCCTACAGTGTTGTAGCATCTCAGAATCCTTTTCATAAACAATCCTAAAATTGTCCTATAGGGCAATATCTCTCTACCTTACTGACAGATTCAGAACAAAGTGTGCTATATGGGGTTCATTTTTTTTTTAATTGACTAAAAGAATTTGCACAGCTATGCAGATGTTTCAGCTATTTGGCTTACTGTAATCAAATATAGTGAAGAAGCTCTAAGTGCATTTCAAGTTTATAGTGTGTCAGTTCAGCTGGCTTGACTATTTTTTTCTATAGCAAGTCTGTTGGGAAATGCATTCTGTAGAGCAAAATGGTGCTGCTGCTAATATTAATAATAATACTTAGCACTTCAATTGCATTTCATATTTTCAAAGTGCTGTACAAATGCTAATTAATTAGACTGTGAAGCTGAATACCAAATAGAGAAAAAGCCCTGTGTCACTGCTTGTAGAACAAGTTATCTTGATTATTGCACTTTTAATATTTTCCTTGGGAAAGCACAAGTAATACAAGGAACAATTCAACTGCACAGAGCACAGCAGGGGCTGGAGGCACAACTGCCACAAGATCCCCAAGGATGTGCTGATCCCAAAGCTGTGACAAGCTCTTGTGGTTTAAACATTTGGAATGAAAGAAGTTGAATTTATTCCAGGATTAGGCTTTTAGTTAAATAATGGAAGTGGAACCGTTCTCATTCAGTACTAAATCCCAGTTCATTGTTTTTATTAATCCCACCTTTACAAGTTTTGAGTCTTCCTCAAATGTATAAAACTCATATATCACCCCAAGCACATCTTCAGCACACTGCTATTAAAAAACTTTGCAACTGGTTCAGAGATCACTATGAAGCCAGCCTGTAGCTTGATTGGAAAACAAAAGAAGCCTTTTTTTGTAACAAAAGTGAGTAGCCAAGACCATCATCAGGCCGCAGGGCCCCAAGGAAAAGGTAGCTCAGCTCATAGCTGGAGGCTGGCCAGGGTATGGCATGAGGAGAGGGAACAGCATCTGCCATATCCCCTTCTCTGCTCTTCTAGAGGCCTCGTGTTACCTGGAGGGGAAGGTGTTAGCCAGGCAGCATAACACAGGGCCATAAGCTGAATGATAAAGAAATTTCCTCTCCAGCCCTTTTGCAGTAATTAGCAGTACCACTTGCAGTTCATATAAATTTATTTTCTGAGGCTCCACAGAACCGATATTTGCTAAATGCAGTGCAGGTCCTGTGTTTTGTGCCCCGTCAGCACTGCAACACTTCAGAAAAGCCAAAACTGAAACCCTTGTTCCTCTTCAGTCCCTCACACTTGAGGCAGCTTGAAGTCTGAAAGATACCCTCATAGTGAAGCCAGTTCCGTGAGGGCCAAGCTGAGCTGCTGAAGGCACCAGGGATGAGTTTGCTTTTTCCTGGAAATGATGGTTCTGTTTCAGAGAAAATCAAATGTGAATTACAGTGAAGTAAGACCCTGGGCTGTGCACTCGTAGCATTAATTTTCTATCAAGTGTCATAGACATGAGTTACTCCCAAGAGAATGGTGTGCTGCCCCAGCTCAGGGTCCTCTCCCCTGAGAGCACTATAACCCTCTGGTGCTGCACAGCTCCTCAGACAGTGCTCATCTGTGACCTGCCTTGGTCCTTCCACTGAGACAGCCCCATGCTGCCAGTCACTATTGCAGATGTGTCTCCAAGAAGAAAAGCAGCATGGTGTTACTTCTCAGAAGTAAGAACATGAGAGAGTCAGTCTGTCTTGGTGTGTCTCTTTATTATCTTATTTATTTCCTTATTTAGTCCTCTATACTGACTAACTTTGGCTCAATTTTGTCATTAGCTGTTTAGGTAATATTTTTTTCAATTTTCTCAGAAAATGTTATCTTCTGAAGAACATGACAGAATTTGCACCAGTGCACTATGAGTTAGCAAATCAGGTCTAGCATCCCCCCGGGTATCAGCAAGTGCAGAAGCATTCCCTGGAGCCCAAATGGCAGTTCTGAACCTTTCACTCAAAAGAGTTACCTTCCAAAGCAAAAAGCCTAGACACGCAATAAGCAGCATTAGAAGTAGGAATAGTTGACTTAAAATAAATCAGGAAATTGCTTTCAAAGGTGCTCTACTGATTGTCTGTATAAGAGAACATCCTGTGAGGGTTTTGTAGGCAGTGTTTTCCCAGTCTCACTTGGTTGATTATCCTTGCAAACATCCACACTTATAGGGAGGCTATGGGAAAGAATACCATACTGTGCCATGGGAAGGAATCATGACATTTTGACAAATTTATTCACATTTAAAAGGGACTTTACAAACTTCTGTAACCAACAAAAAGATAGAAATGAAGGTAAAATAGTAATCCTCCTTTTCCCTGCTCTCCCAGAGTCGATGCAAAATTTGTGTTCCCTTTTGGAAGAAACAGGCTTTTATCCTGAAAATGCTGTTACACCATGTTGCTGTTTCCAAAAGACAGAAATAGGCTATTGTTTCGCAATCAACAGCTCAGGAATTTTATTTGCCTGTACTAATTGTTATGAAGAAATGGCAACTAATTTTTGATCTGACCACCAGGCTTTTGTTAATCAATTAAACTTTGCCTTGATGAAAGCAGTGTGCCAAGCATCCTACTTTCAAATTCCCTCTCAAAATTGTCTTGGTTTTCTCTATAATATGAAGAAATCACTCTTATATTTCTGAGTAATTTGCATATGAGTAGTTCCTTTCCTCTATTGAAATACCAATGCAAAGTGCTTCCATAACTTTGATGGTACGTTATGACGATAAATTCTCATGTAACACTTGTCAAAAAATGTATGCATTGATGCACGTACCAGATGTTTAGAAGCTAGGGGACATGTGCAACAGCATGCTCTCTTTAATTTCTATATTATTTTTAAAATACCATGTTGATATATTTTAGATCTATGGTGATGAGCCCAGCAGCCTATCGTTGACCATTCAGACAGCAGTGGATTTGGAAGGTTCCTGGTACCTTGATACTGTTCACTGCACTCTGTCAGATTATTCCCTCTATGGCAGGAGGCAAAAATGCTCCCAGATAGAAAGCTAATTGAAAAGTTATGAAAGGTATTACAGAGCTCCCAAACTCTATGGAGGGATGAGTAGCTGAGTGCTAATCAATTCAGAATATATTTCTTCTGGGACCAGCACTTACTGGCAAGTAATTATTCTTTAAAATATATATACCATAATGGGTTCTGCTTCCCAAGAACAAAGGCTCAAATGATATTTCCAAGAACAATACAGGCCAAAATGGGCATTGCATTTCCCTAGTGATGATGAGTATACTTTGATTATATTAATACTGATGGACCAATTAGGATTTCTAGGCACTAACTCTATTAATGCTCCCAGGCAGTAGCTCTACATCAGTGCTCACATGCCAGAACCATTTATTTACATGCTTACAACGGACAGCCATAAGGCACCTCTGCTTTCCCAGGAACCTCATTTGTGTTGGTGCTAGGATCTTGTAACACACTTATCAAGCATTTAAATTACTCAAAACTTAAACTGCTCAGTGCAGAGTGCAGGAGTCTGCATGAAAATAAGAGTCAGAGTCAGCTGTGTTTGTTTACTTATTAGTAATGATCTGGTCTGGCTTTAATGAATGATATGACAGCTATAACTTCATGCTGAATCTGTTACAGGATTAGCTTTTCTGCAGTATTTAGGCGATAGCAAATTAGTGCCTGTTTTAGCATTATATATCCTGTTGCTAAAAAAACAACCTTTGTGTTAAACATGTCTTCTATGCATATATACATAAATACAGATCATATCTATCCTGCAGATACATTCATGCACATGCAGACTTTGCATTTTGTATTCTCTATTGTAGCTCAATAAAGCATTACCCCTAGGTCCTCTCCAGTCATTCACTCTCCTCCCATGTCTCTCTGCTTCTCACTGTCCGGTTACAATTTGTATTAGCTCTTATTTTACCTGAATTAAACATGTGCTCAATATTCAGCATTCTAAACTCTAAGCTACCAAAAAGTATTTTCATATCTTTATATTACTGAAGCTATATGGAAAAATCTCTGCAGTCAATTCTACTCTTAATGATTTCAGAATACAGTCAGTGCATCTGCACTAAAGGTGTACGATGGGATAAGCAAAACCAAAATCTCACTCATACAGTATAAATTACTTTTATGTCTGAAGAAGTAATTATCTAGTGTCATAAGAAAAGCAATAATAATTTCCTAATGCTTCTTCCAAGTGACATGGGAAGCATCAGACAGTCTGAATCTGTTAAGTACAGAAGATGTTAATGAAGAGTAAAACTGAATTAGTGGACATACCAGTGCAATCATGTCAAACAAAAGCAACAGATATGCCAGATTATAATTGCAGACACTTGTTTTGTGGCATGTTCTCTCATGTGGAAGCAAAAAAAATCATATTCTCCAGTCCTTTTTCAGTCATTTTTATGAATGTTATATTTTGTTCTTTTTCCCCACTGTACAAGCCAGGTGTTCCTTTTTGCTGCAAAACAACAATACATCATTTAAGTGAAGTTCATTTTTTGAAGCTCAGCGAGTTAAGGCTTTCTCCATTTCCCTGGCCATATCCAATCAGCTAGTGCAGGCACTGGCATGTGTCATAAATTTTGCTGCGAATATGGGCCAGCTGAAATGTATAGCAATTCAGAGATCGCATCTCCTCAGCATCCCACTAGGCAGGAAAGGAAATGAAATGTGTTTGCTGTGTTCTGCTGAAGCAAGAGGACAGAGCAACAGCTGAAAGAAATCTGAATTCCCAGCAGGGAAGAAAACCTCTCTCAGAAGGAAACTTTGGTAAAAATTAACCCCTGGAACACTGTCTATGCTTTTCTCCAAGAGCCTTTCTTGGGCAGTCTATGAGTCCAGCATGACTCTTGGTTGCAGTGATTCACCAAGGCATTTCCTTTATTACCCCAGCAGTGAGTGCTTTCTCTGCCTTACACACATGGCTGCTGTGAATTTGTTTTGCAAGCAGCGTATGGAAAGCAGGTTGAGAGTGAAAGTCATTTATAGTTAAGGAGTGCTGTGATAAGTAAGAAAGTTTACTCTTCTGTACACATTGAAATGGCTTTTTGCAGCTATTCCAATTGCAGTCTAGGCTTCCAAACACTGAAAACCAGCATGGTGTGCCTCCAGCACTTCGGCATTTCCATCCCACTGCCATGTCCAAGAGGAATGGCATGGACAAAGGGACAGTTACTTCTACAAGCAACTTGCTTTATTCCATAAATGCAGCCACAATGATCTAGTGGCATGGGAAAAAAAGGCCTACTCCACTAGTCCAATCCCCAAAACCACCACACCTGGTTGTTGAGTAAGATGCTATCAGAAAAGGTTGTACTTACCTATTTGCTGACCCCACTGCCTTATATGAGTTCCAGACACACTTCTTCTCTACAGACATTTTATGGGGTTTCTAGAGTTACTTGTCATGTTCATGGAACGATCATCTCCCTTTTTAAGCCTGAAACAATCATTTTCTCAGCAGAGCCATGCAGTCTGTCAAGGTCACAAGACTTTATCCATTTACATGGTGCTTTGGCAGGCTGAAGGTCACATTTCTGAATTAAGTGTATATATATATATATATATATATATATATATATATGTATATATAAATCTACAAAGGATAAAGAAGTGCTTTGTCTCTTAGGAGGTCTGGGTTTGTCAGTTCAGCCCTTTGCTCACTCTAGGCTGGGTACATGGCACGTCCACCCTTGGAGCCAGAATCTGTCACAGGAGGAGTAGGGTATGTATCAAATTTGGAGCTTTTGGTCATCCTGAGGAAATCAGTCCTGACTTGTTTGACCTGAAACTGTGGGCTGTGGTGTCATTCCACAGTGATTTCTGGTTTCTGCATTACCCCATTTTTTTCCTGGCAGCTCTGTCTCTGTTTTGGGAAGCAGAGGTCAGGGTAAAGACATGTCTAAATGACATTTACTTCTTACTGTTTGGGATTAAATATTCTCCCAAGGCTACTTTCTGTTCTCTACCAAGGAGGAATGAGCAGTATGAACACTAAATGGTCTGAGCAAATACAGACACTAAAAATCCCTTAAAATCACTATGGGAGGCAGGGAGCTTAGTTCCCTATGTATTTATTTCATGGAGTTTTCCATGACTATAATGAACTTTTTGCAAGCAATTGCACACTTTCATGTAGCAAAAGGGGAGGGGTCCTGGGAAGGGGGAAAGGCAAAAAGGGGATTAATTATGCTTGGTCACTCTCTGGATTACTTGCTTTTGTCTGTTTGCTCCGGGGTTTTTCTCTTAACTATGCATCAAGGATATGTATTGACTTTACTGAATTATTGAAGGTAGTTGCAAATGATGCATGAAATGAAAAATCCTTCTTCACCCTTTGCGCAGACTGCCAACACACAATTCTGTGCAATCACTGCTGAGCTGTACCGTAATATCAGGTATACATGTTGGGTTTAATGGTAGTGGGAGTTTCTGTTCTTGATACCTCTCTTACTCCTTTCACCTGTCAGATTCAGAAAACACATAACCTACTACCAGGGGAATTGTCATCACTGAAAGCAGTTACACCCATTATAATCGTAAGTTGGTATAACTGGGAGTAGCATTTGGGGCCAAGTCAAATTAAATAGGGAGTCTTCTGGTGTGCTTCTTGAAATAAGTCTCTTCAACTTCCCTCAGATTTATGAGCATACATATGTGTCTTTTAATATTAAGGACAAGCTTGGGACAGAATACATAAAAATTGCCTAAAAGTTGCTGCAGCATAAGGTACACCTGTACAATGGCAAAAGCACAGATTAAGTAGAAGGGTGTGAATACCA
Organism: Forpus xanthops; assembly: GCA_032466535.1. Lineage (NCBI taxonomy): Eukaryota > Metazoa > Chordata > Aves > Psittaciformes > Psittacidae > Forpus > Forpus xanthops. The sequence continues at coordinate 8,893 of JASSUY010028382.1, read as the reverse complement.
AATGATAAACTGAAACAATTTTGTCACTTTCTGCAACTACCTGAAAGGAGGATGGAGAGAGGAGGTAGCTGATCTCTTCTCTTAGTTGAGAGGTAGTAGGGCAAGAAGAAACAGCCTCGAGCTGCACCAAGGGAAGTTTAGATTGGATATTAGGAATAATTTCTTCCCTGAAGGGGCAGCCAGGCATTGCAGCAGGCTGTCTAGGACAGTGATGAAATCGCCATCCTTGGAAGTGTTCAAAGTGTAGATGAGGTCCTTAGTGATATTGTTTAGTGATGGACTTGGCAGTTCTGGAAAAAGGTTGGACTTGCTGTTAAAGATCTTCTCCAACCTAAATAATTCTATGATTCCACAAATTCCTAAGTTGTAACAGGAGGAAGAAGTATGCACAAGAACTAAGCCTACACTAGGCAAAAGGAGAGAATGGGGTGGTGAAACAAGGAAGGGGAAAGAGACCAGAGGGTAGAAGACTGGACTCTGAAATTGTCAGTCGCAAAGAAAATGTGGAGGGTGCAAAAGTTGAGCCACGTCAAAAACAGGCCTAGGAAGAGCATATGTCAGGATTGAGGCCTCTGGGTTGTCAGTATTTGTCCCTGGCCTAGAACAGGAACAAGGAACTTCCAGTCTTGTTCTCCCAGCCCTTGTGTGGCAGCACTAAAACAGGGGAAGCCACAGAGTCCCATATCCCTGCGTGTTGAGTTTGCCGTGGTCTCAAAGAAACAGGGAAGTCCACAATACGTAACATATGGATTTACCATTTTTTTTCCTTTTAAATATGCTTTACCTGTGAAAGGAATCTCTATTTTGAAAAGCTACATTTCCACATAGCTACAAAAAGAGTCGCACCACATTTGTAATTGAGTAGTACACATGGATGGCAAAACTCTGGAATCGCAAGTGTTTTTCAGCAACTTTGCAAGCTTCATTTTTGAGTGGTGTTTATTTTAGCAAAGCATCCCTTGCTGAGAGGTCCCTCAGCTGAAACATTACATTTGCTTGATGTAATTTGCAAATCTTCTGTAAAGATGTATTATAAGAGTAAGCTATAACATTGGGGTTTGGAGCTTTATTGTGGCTGTGCTGCACAGCTGCTAACACCAGCCTCTTCAGAATTTATGTCCTCATCTAGGTTTTTCAGGAAAATTTAATTTGAGGAAGTTGTGTTTATCAACTTCCTGGCTCACTGTCAACAGCATGCCGCTATCTTTTTAATATGAGGTGCTAATTATGTTTTTCTCAGACTTCAATATAAATGAAATGTATTTGGCAGCTGCCAACAGCTTTGCAGAGTACGATAAGGCCATCTTGCAAACTTTGAGGTTCTCTGAGCATGAGTTTATGCTTTTGAGTTGTGTGGCTTACAAGTTTATTTCACACTGTGGACAAGAAGATCTGAACTGCAGAGTTTACTACTAAAGGAGACTGTTTTGCAGATGTTTTGGACAGCATACGCTTTCTGGCAGTTTCTAATAGCTCTGAACATCAGAAACACCAGTTCTTTGTGAAGATGGAGAACAAAGCTGATCTTTAGTGAAAATCGTGTGGCAGTAACAAAGCATTTGAAGCAAACTAAGCAGAAGTGCACCTGTGAAATTCCTTCTGGATCCCTAAACTGAGATGAACTAGGCAACACCACTCTGACTGGGTGGCTTCCTCTTGTTTCTAGCAACACACAGTGATCTGTATGCTACTGTTCCCCATGGTTCTTGTGCAAGAATCACAGAATCACCTTGGTTGGAACAGACCTTTATCATCAAGTCCATGAGAATTAACACTTAGTCCTCTGTGAAGAGAAATCACAAAAAAATCTTTTTAAAAAGAGTCTGATCTCTCCCATGTACCTCCTCCGGGCACAATGAAGGGGGATCTGTGGCCCTGAAATCCCTCTTCCCTGTGCCACAGCTCTGGCAGTGATACACTATGTAGATCCCACTAGGAGATCCTCTCAGATATGAGCTGCCCAAGCAAATCTTGGAGATCTTCAATTAGGGATTATTAAAGGAGTATTGAGCCTCTTAAGTTCCCACAACAAAAGAAAACAATTGCAGGACAGAAGGGAAGGAATTGGTAAAGGCTTGAATGCAGTTTGAATATCACATAGGAGACAGAGGCAATGTGTTTTCACAGGCCATCACATTAGGGACAGAATCACATTAGTGCAGGACAATCCTGCCATTTCCTTTGACACTGACAGTCTCAATAGCAGTGTTTTGAAGCTAAATAACCTGTGGGCTGCTGCGCAGAAGAAAGGATGATGAGGTATCGATTGCATTTTAGTTAGTGAGAGGGAAAGTGAAAGGGCACAGTCTATTTATAATGTCTGGTTACCACTGTGGAAGGAGTAAGACCCAGAAAACCTGGGAAACCTTTGTTTTAATCAGAGGAGATAAATTCATCGTAGGCTCCAGAGCCTTTGCAAATCTATCACTGGTATAAAAACTGGAGGACTGGGCAGAGCAGTACTATAGGAAGCCATGGTTTGAAATTATCAGCTATATTTGGGATTCAGAGATTGTTTGGGTTTTTTATTATCCTTTATCTTTTTGGAAATCAAATCTTATTTCAGTTATATTGCACTTAAGCATTACACTCTTAAACAAAATCTTACTCTCAGTTTATTTATAGAAAATGGAAAGAGAAATGGAAGAGGCTTTTTAACATTTTTGTGCTTCAAGTCAGAATTTTAATAATCCCTCTTGCAAAACATGCTTTACATTTTCCATGCAGATGTATCTATAATCTTTTCCCCTATCATAATAAAAAGACACTTCCTTGACATTTCTGTCTTCTCTTTTTTGTTTAGATTAAATATTTCTTTAGAACAAATACAGACACTTGAACTTTTCATTCTGCTGCTGCTGTGCTATCACCCCCATAGAAGGACTGGTGTTGTGTTTGTATTCAGCACAACTGCTTTATGGCTTTGTTTCCTTCCAAAAGCAGTAATGTTTGCATCTTCCTGGCAAAAGCTGCTCTAGGACCTGTGTGATATGTTGACAGGATAATTTACAATGTTCACCTCCCTTTGAACAGTGCCTTTGACTGATTTGCTCATGCTTGTGCACAACAGTTGCCCTCCTGAGGATGCAGAGTAGTGGAACACCTCTAGGGACTCCTTAAATGCTAGCCAGGTAACAAGGATAACATCTTTTTCCTTCCCCCAGGAGCCACTAACCATGCACAGGCATAGGAGATAAACACATATTTCTTAGAACTGCAAGAAAAGAAAAATAATTCAGATCCCTGAAGAGATTTGTGATACGAAAACGTGTCCCTTCTCCCTACCCAAACTAAAGCAAATCGTCTTCTCTAGTCAATTTGATTTAGGTCAGCATGACAAGAAATGCAAGTGTTGCCAAGCCCGTAAGAGGAACAGATTCCTTGGAGTAAATGGGCCCACTGGCAACCCACTATCCAGTCCCTCATGATTTTAGGCCGTTACATCATCTATTACCATTTCCATTGCTTCTCTTATTTCTCCCACAGAAGAAGAACCAATTCTTTCCCTCATGCTTTTTCTAAGAGTACATTTATGATTTGTCTGGAGGAAAAAATGTTTTCTACAGTTGAAACAGGAAAAGTCTCTCTCAATCTGTCCTCTATCACACTGGCTGCGCAGTTGCTCATGGTGCTCCTCCGCATGCTCAAAGCCAACCCTGAGACCAGGAACAGATCAGACACTGGGAGCTGGATGGTCCAGCTGTCTATTTGTGCAGGTGGGTGAAATGAAGTCTTTGGCTGCTTTGGGGACAACTGCTGTAACCTTCCTGCTGGCACTTGTTAGTAACCTTACTGGTATCTTTGCCATGGTAGAAATACTTTGGGAAAGCTTCTCTCAAAGGCATAATATAAAAGAGTCAAAAGACATGCATATGAAGGACCATAGGAAACCGCTTGTTCAGTGTGCACTGGAATTCATGGAACACTGAAACACTTTTTTTCTTCAGAAGAAAGACATTTTGCTAATAAAAACCACATACCTTCATTCATGAAGCCTTGAAAACAGCATGTTGGGAGTCATTTGCTGCTATTGGTAGATTTTCGAAAATTAAAGCCATTCTGTGAGGTAGGAAGGCTGTCTCCATAATGGCATGGAAAAGGAAATTCATAGTAAGTGAAAGACAGGTTTCAGCCAGTGGAAGTTTGGGTGGTCCTCCATAGAGACATCAGAAGGCACTGAAGAGTCTGTTCTAGGTGCTTTCTGCATGCTTAACTGTAAACGCATCAATGATAGAGCAAAGAAGGGAAAGATAACCTGACTTGTCAAGCCAAACTGAAAACAGATTAGTGATAAACATTGCAGACCTCAGCAAGGGTGCAGTAGGAGTGCTATTTGCTTAAGTATTGTTTTGAGTTGTTCTGGGCTGGGCTGTGCAGTGCTTGCACCACATGCCCAAGGATCCCACTCTAGCATTTTTCCTCAGTTTCAGACTTGTGTGTACGATCTTTATGTGCAGAAATTTTGGCACAGATACATTGTGCCCCTGCCAGAATGTATGCCTTCTTCATCCTTTTGTTCTTCTCAACGTAGTCATTGTAATTCTGTATAAGAACAAAAAAGAAAAACAAATCCTCAAGCTTTAAATACACTGAAATTTGTTTTTGTTTCTGTTTTTTTTTTTTTGAACGAACACCCTAGAGTAAGATACTAATGTTCCACTTCTACCATTGTATTTATACACTTGAAATCACTTGCTATTTCTTTCTGTCAAAATTAATGTAATCTCATCTCAGGAAAAATAATTACTTTTGGTTAATTCAGCCCTCTCCTGAGTTCAGTTTCCTACATGAGATTTTTCCCATTTATCCATGTGTTTCTTTCAGCCACTGCATCAAAGTTATAATTCACTGTTGTTCTAAAGTTATGACACACAGTTTTGTCGTAAAAAAAAAAGAATGGAGAGAAACTTGTAAGGTTTATTTGTTTTGACTCAATATATGTTTTTTTGATTCTAAACACTGAAAATGCAGAAGAACCCCAGTCATTTCTGCTCATTATATGACAAATACTAATAAACCAGATAAAGGGGACTGCACTGGAAAATGTGAATCCTAAAAAAAATCAGAAGGAAAAGCTGAAACTCAGTTTACGAAAATGAAAGGAAAGAATCCTGAATTTTTAATCAGAATTGTGTTTGGTCTGCATTTTTGAATGGATTTGTTATGCCTCATGTACACAAAGAGCAATCATAAATCAGTTTTATTTTTTTTTTTTTAAGATTAAGGCAAGAACAAATGAAAAAGAAAATATAAACAGGTAATTTTTTTCTTTTCTTTTATTACTGTGTAGGTGTTGACTTTGGTGGAGTGACTTCAAAGACTTTAATTTCTTCCAGCATGAGAGTAACATCAGATTAACATATGCCATGCACAACAGATCTATGTTTGACCTATGCAGACATTTTCCGTCTTGAACTTTCTTCACTGTACAAAAGGAAACCACAAGTCTCTTCTCCTAAAACTTGTAATGAAATTGAATATTGTTATATTTCAGTGAAAGAGTAATCCCAGTGCAAAGTCTGATAGAGGTCAAAAGATGGAAACTAGATAGGAAGTTTGAAATGGGAAAACCAATCAAAAAAAACATAGGAAATCCTCTTACAAATGAAAAATTGAGATTTCGATCTCAGATTTGAGGTTGGTGGAGGGGGGTTTTAAGGATCTGTAAGTGAAAAAATGCCCTTGTCCCAGTAGCTGGGCTCTGGATTGAGCGTGACACGGCTGTTGCGGCTGTTCCCAGGTGTCCTCACTGCAGAAAGTTTGATTCAGAGCCATAACCACTCAATCACACTATTTGATATCTCACAGATTAAAATAGTTCTGCTGAGATGCCCATCTTCTTTTCTGAGAAGTCATTTTGTTTCCTTTCGAAAGCAGAATACTGGGGCTTTGCCGTGGTGATTGTCATAGGATTTTCTGGATTTATTTTCTGATTAGGAAAGTCAAACTGCATCAGGCTTGACTTCTAGGTGAGACTGATCACTGCTTAAAATAACCTAGTATTTAAACCATAATTTATGGTAGAAATACAGAGAAAAGAGGTACAATACCATAATTTTAACCACAGTTTCTGTGACTTGTATGCTTTAAAGTGATAAAAGTTTTTAAATACACTTGCTTACTTTGCAGAGAACAATTTTTACCAATCTGGCTTTATTCATGCAGTAATAAAGGCAAAAGAGATTGTTTCAGCATTAAGATTAATTAACGATCCAGCTAATTCTGTGTTTTGAAGACTAGCATGCTATCTGCATAAACTGTGGTTCTACATATGGGCATTGTGGGGGTGGGAGGGAAATAAGCTCCAGTTAATTGTGTTAGTACACTATGTCAAATAGTTACTAAATTGAACTATTTTCATCAAGAATGGACATCTTTGTACTTGCACTTTGAATTAATATTTGATGCTCTTTGAAGTCATAAAAGAAATTTCCTGTTGGGCTGACACTGGGTCTTCTTTTGTTTCCTTGAGTGGAAGGAGCCAGGCTCTGAACAAGTAGAATAAGGAGGAAAACATATATCAAGCACCTGAGAAACTTCTTTTATTTGCATGAACTTCTAGAACAAGGCAGACTTGCAAGCAGGGAGATGGTAACTTACAACACTCCATTTCTGCAACTGCAGGAAAGAGACTGATTTTTGTAGAGTGAACATAGATTATAGGACAGATAGGATAGATAAAAAAGTCAGTCTGTGGGACATACAGGCAGTGCCAGGAAGCGGCTGCCTACTTCAAATTCAATCCATCTGATTTTGACCTCAAAAGTTTTGAATATCTATCCAGGTCTGTCAGAACTAGCCCAGAATCTGGAATCTGAGGTTTCAGAAAGATGTGTAGGACCAATGAATAATGCTTGTTCACTGAGGAGGATTGGCACTTGAATGTGATGACAAGTATTTCTAAATTACAGTGGTGGGTGGCAGAGCAATCCATAGGAACATTAAGACTTTTTATTTTTAAGAAGGTGGAAGAGCAACGTGGTAAGAGACAAATCACGAAGCAAACAGAAGTGGGCTGGAGGAATATAGGAGATAAACAAGCTATGCAGGGCAAGTGCATAAAGTAAAAAGCCACATGGATAAAATTAGAAAACTGGAGGAAAATTTCTGACTCAGGTGTAAATCCTGAGGTCTGTGATTCAACCTGGGGCTTGTCTATCCAAACAACCAAAAAAGAAGAAAAGGACTAAATAGGTTTGCTAAAGGAAAGAAAAATGAAATTTCTGTCATGGGAAACTGGTTAAATATAAACACGTTTGGGTTTCTGAAGCTTTCTGGCAGGCTGGGACCCATGGCTGCCAGTCCATGGCTGAGCCTTGTTAGTGCTCACTTATCAGAGAAGTCTGGGAATGGGCAGGCATCAGGAAGTAATGGCAGAGAGCCTGGGTTACAGGGCACTAAGGCAGCTTTCTTTAGGAAACACCACCTGCAACAGGGATTTTTCTCTGAGATGTAGCTGGCCAAGTGCCAAAGTGGTTATTTTTCAATCTCCTTTCCATTTTACAATGGGGGATATTAAAGCACAGAAACACCAAAATAACATAGAGGTGAGTCAGAAATTAAAGAATTGAAAAGGACTGAAATACCTTATGGAAATGAGAAGATACTAGTTTAACATAAGCATGGAATCAAACGGACTTCTTTTCACCCCAGAACAGTGGCTGTCCTACATTTCTCTCTGATACAGCTTCATTGTGGCACCTCAGCTTATCAGAAGCACTCAGTCCTGTAAGAGGTTTCCCACATGTGTGCTCAGTCTTTGGACTGTAAAAAGATCATTAACTCCCCACTGATCTTAAATGTTTATCAGTCTTCTTTTCACTTCAATTGATTTTCTAAACACAGGTGTCCCTAGACCCGGAGCATTTGTGTTTCTGAGGGGCTGAGTACATGGTTTTTCCTTCTGTCACAGGGCGAGGGCAGGAGGGAACGCTTGCTCAGTGAGAGCTGCTGCAGGAGATGTGACTATGAAGCTTGTTTTCCATAAGCATTCACATTAGATTCTGTCAAGACAATTTGGATAATAATGATACCTTTTCTCCTGTGTTTCTCACAGATTCAAAGTGTCCACTGCATTGCTTATACAGCACATTGATACATACCCATCAACAGCTTCTGTCCTGCTACAGAAACGGATTCCATGAAAAAAAGTTGATAGGTTTATAACTTCTGAAAGACAGGGAGAAACACGTGAAAAGCATAGCAGCTTGGGGGTGGGTGGAGTGGGTATTTCTAGTCTGAGGTCTTACTGATTTTGGGAAAAAGCAATTTGGGAAAGACTCCTTAGGAGAAAAGTAAGAATAAGCAAAACTGAGATGTGTATTTTCAAATGTATCCACTAACACGAGGCTGGACTCAGGAATCTCGAGGTGCATTTACTCTCTTCTTCACCCTTATACTTTCTGATCTTCTACCTATGGAAACTGCTGGACCTCCTTTGCCACATAGGAAGAAACTTTGACTTTCCTAGCAATTAACATCAGTTTGTGAAGGTGCTTGTTTGCTCACATTGTGCTCAGTCTCAGTGGGAGACATTGGCCATCCAGTCTTATTGCTCTGGATTGATTCGCCTTGCCTATAAAGTCAGGAAGATGTTTTCAGATGACACCTTCTTGCCTAAGATGTTTGTAAAATGGGTACTTAGATAAAACTTTCCGGCTCAAGACAGCTAAAGACAGCCAAGAATGGTATCAGACAAGAAAAGCTGACATCAATAAATAGCGAAGAAACAGTTTTTACATTGAAGTCCAGTAAATGAATATCTAGAAAGTTTAAAGGTTCAAAAATTTAACCTTATATAACAATACTGTAATTTTGACCTCATAGCAGCCTTCCAGTATCTGAAGGGGGCCTATAGGGATGCTGGGAAGGGACTCTTCATGAGGGACTGTAG